>NJDD01003714.1:15196-28807 GCA_002245505.1 Calephelis nemesis | reverse complement strand
TGAGACCTAGCACTAGGCCTAGCACGCTCGGAGCTGTCTGATGATGGCGAGAGATACGAAACGTAACCCTGGAATGCGGCTGCTGGTAAACCGATCGAGATTGGACTCATTCGAATCGCCTTAACCAGATCTACCCATATTTTCTGATGATGATGACTTGTTGGCAAGGACCTTAAGATTGAACTGGGGACTGGCTAACAGATCAAAGTTTAAAAGTTACGTTATTCTGTTTCGCAATCTTTACAGTTCATGTAAAGCACACACTTAAGAAGTGACGTGATTGAGATGGTTCTTATCTATCAGTTATAGATATTTATGGATTTGAAGGTCATGCTTGCAAGCATCGGAATGGATATCACATTATCGGTATTTATATCACTTTTAAACTTATGTGAGACCTTACAGTTAAAACATTAACGAACGCGGGTACCTACAACTGTGCTGGTCTGATTATGGAGCTTGAGGATTGGAAACGTAACCCGGAAACGCGTAGTGGTAAAACCATCGGGTTTGGACTCATTCAATTCGCCTAAACTAGATCTTGTTGACGAGGACTTGATGAGTTAAATATGAAATTGCTGACAAATTATCATAGTTTTAAATTTACGATATGTATGGTACGTAATCTTTGCCGTGCAAAATTATTCCCTAATCGTTCCAAAATACCAAAAAGGCATAACGTTAATATTTAAGTTTTCAGAATCTATACTTGCTATCGTCAGCACTCGGTGGAATTCCGTTGTATATACACGTGTTTTGGAGTTAAAACTTGTACTTATCCACTGTATAGGTACTTTATTTAACACTTTCTGTTACTTTTTAGCCAACCGGTTTTACTTTTTACAGCATCATCAGGGGGGTTACCATAAGCTCTTAAAACAGTATTATTTTAATAATACTAATTGTCATCGGAGAAAGACAACCTTATGACGTATGCCATAAAGTTGCTTATAAAGACGGACATTTAGCAAGATGGAAATAATACTGTTATAAGCGATCATGGTAGGGCCCCAGGGCTTTGAAACTAAAGATAAAAAGGAATTGAAAACAATCTGGTGGTAACTTAAAGAACTACATGGACGCGTCACAAGTACCCATTGTATAGTGTATGTGAATAGGGTTGCCACCCGTACTTTAAAATGAAGTATTGTACTTTATTTCAGGTAATAGTACTCTATACTTTATGGGAAAAATAAAGTACGGGAAAATACTTTATTTTGAATGACTCAGTTTGTTTTGGATTTCGTAAAGTTTAATCGTATTTTTTGTTAAGCGAAATTTATTTTAGATATTTAACAAATCTCCATTGAGTGCTGAAAACACCAATGCAAACTTTGGTGTAAATCATTCTTAATTTACAGATATGAAATATTTGATACCTGATTTGTTGAAGGGAAATTGTTATGCACATATTAACCGTAATTTTGTGCTAGACATGTCATGAGCTTTTCATCACATGAAATAGAAAATTTGATTTTAAAAATTTATGTTCATTTGTCAAATTCTGCTGTAAAAAAAGAGAACTCCAGAATTATTTATGAGTGATTCTAATTTAATAAAAACAGCTCAAAGTAATAAAAATATACATTTAAATATGATGACAAAGAAAAATGAAGGTATTTATGTGTAATTCTTTTTATTATTGTGATGTCTTATATAATTTTTGTAATATTTTCATTCTGTGCCTCTTCTTGTGCATTAATTGAGTAGGTACTTAAATAAAGAAGATAAAAGTGTACTTTATTCTAATTCACTGCACTTTTTTTTCTTACCCTTAATAACCAAAGTACTTTTATTGGAAAAGAAAAAGGTGGCAACCCTATATGTGAAATAAACTATTTTCAATTTCAATGTGATCGCCTTTCGCGTGCTGCCAGGTAGACCTCGTCTTCTCTGCTTAGCATACCCTGACCAACATGCGAAAACTACGACTTGATACGAGTATTTTTTCACACGGTTCTCTTGATGTCTGATGGCGAGATATGAGATAATCGTGGCCTACAGACACCATACATGTCGTAAATGCTTTGCTGTCTTTTGGCAGAGGTGTTAGTTTAATTCTTACATACATACATATCTTCACGCCAAGTCCGTTACGGGGTAGGTAGAGAGTGTCGAGTGCCAGACCTCACGATCCTGACAAACCTGTCTAGCTTCCTTCACATTCATTACCCTTTTCATACAAACACGCCAGTTTTGGAGACTCTTGACACCACCCTAGCATAACACCCGAGTGATCTGATCGTGGAATGTCAACCTTGGTCTCCCCGGGTACCTACATCCTTCCACATTCGAATTGTATTATCTGCTTTGTCAAACTTTCATCTGTGCAATTATTTTACCTTACCATCCATCCCGGAACCGTAAGGCGGTGAATTTCTACCCGGATGTGTTGAAGCACGGCACTCTACCACCAGTGGTCTTGCTGCTAGTGGCCCCTTTCCTCTTCCGAGTTGCCTGCCAGTAAGGCAAAGGCTCTATTTACAAAGGAGATACCGGACCAACAGAGAGATGAAAGCTGTGCTATTATAAAATAAATTTGGTGTCGTTTGTATATAATAGATATATATATATAATACTAGCAGTTTTACGCAGCTTCGCCTGCGTAACTTAGGTTTTACTGCACCGATTTTGATGAAACAAAGCCTATGTCACTCAGGGATAATGTAGCTTTCGAACGGTGAAAGAATTTTTAAAATCGGTCCAGTAGTTTTTGAGCTTTTTCATTACAACCAAACAAACAAAATTTTCCTCTTTATAATATTAGTATAGATGATACGATGATATATAACGTTACAGTCAAATTTAAATTAACGCTACAATCGAAGGTAGATTTGGTACATGTAACAATATTACCACTTTTTTGTTGTCTCGTGGTTGTGTTTAAGTATTTTTAAAATATAGGAAGGCAAACAAGCAGACGGATTTCCTGATGGTAAGAAATTCAAGCCGCCTAGACACCAAAGGTGGTAATAGGCGCGTCCAACCCGAGGCCGAGGTGTTAAGTCGAACCGGAACACGTCGACGATAAGCACTGACGTTTTGGCAGCAGGAATAGATAAGGCGGTGCTACCAATCCGGTAGCTGCGAAGCTCTACCACCTCACTTAGTGGTTTTTTAAATGGTTTAGTTAGATATCACGTCGTTAGTGACGGTAAGCCTGTGCTCGCCCTTTACGAGCTGCCTATTAGCCTATTCTTCAGAGTCCGTGGGTTGCCTCTTTCCATCAGAAGAGCAATTACTATTAATTGTTGTACTAGATTTTTTACTGCACATATGGTGCAGACATTTTTATTGATTATGTTAGGGAATATCAAAATGAGTACTGACGGAGTCGAAATTGTAGGTAATATCTGATATTATTATATAAAACTCCCCGTGTTGGTCCGGGCTCCTTTGCAGAATAGACCATCTGCCTTCCTGTGCCATGCAGATAGTAAAAGGCGAGCATAGGCTTATCGACATTAAGAACGTTACATCTGACTAGGTGGCAGAGACTCGCCCGGATTGGTACAGTTACCGGCAAAAGTAGATCAAAATTGGACGTTCAATACTAATGATCGTAATTTGCGTCAAAATGGTGTGGCGGTGAAGTGTTTCTAAATCATTGTCATCATTGAGATTGTCAAGTGTATGAAATATTAGATAATAGGACTGCCGTCAAATATCGACGGTCACTCAAATACCCAAAAACAGCTTATTTACCGTCAAACTAAGAAATGATTTTTTTTTTCAAAACTAGATGAATGTCAAATGTATCAAAAATTTGGTCTATATGTAATGTATATTAAGATATTGATTTTAAAAGAACAGGGTAATTAAAAGTAATAGTAATATTAACGTAAAAATACCGCAATCATTTAGTAAATTATTTGTTACTTAATTGTTAAACAAAATTAAAACTGACGTCATATTTTCTTTATTTAGACGTTACGACATAAACATTAATAACGAAGATGTCCCCCGGGACATCGACCATACATCCCCGCTTTTATCCATAATCGCTTGCAGTCTTTCTCTCATTGAATTTACCATATTTTGACATACATTACTACCACTGAAAGATTTCCAAATTTCGACCACATGACGGATGCTAATATTCAGCACGGGTACGGAATGTATCAAAGTCTTACTGATGGACCATAAAACCCTAGGGATTTTTGATAGGGTTTATGTCTGGACTTTTTTGAGGAAAGAAAAATACTCTTATGACAAAATGATTACTTTGAAACCACTCAATACCAATGCGTGTCGTGTGGATCGTCATGAATAAATGAAAAAGACACAAAACCTGGTAGGGAAATATTAACAGTGGGTATAAGCGTGTCTCGAATAATTTCTAAATATTTTTCACTATTTATACGTCCTCCCATTTCAAATAACCCTCCTGGTCCAGCAGCGGACATCCATTCTCAAAATCCTATATTAATACGTCCACTGGTGTTACTCGTGTACACTGGTGTTATTAATTCGCTATGGTGTGAGGCGACCCTTTTCATTAGAGGAAAATGTTTTTTTTGCGTTTTTGAAATCGAAATTCAAATATGCTTTCGCAAAATTTAGTCTCCCTAATTTATGAATGGTTGACAATACCAATTTTCTAGCTGGTTGTCGATGTCGTATCCCTGCATCTTTCAAACGTCGACGAAAAGTTGACATGGACACTCTCATATCAGTAGCGAGATCTTCGACCCGCGTAAATCCTCTCTGTTACTTGTCGATTTTGTTTGGCTCGATTTTTTTTGTAGCATCACGTGACCCTCATTTTTCCATCTTCTTATCCAGAGATGGACAGTATTCCTTTGGAATTGAAACGTAATATGAAAAAAGGCAAACAACATAAGACCTAATATAATAGAAGATAAGTATCTAATAAGCTGTTTTTAAAATGTGTTTTTTTGAAACCTCTGAGGTCGTAAAATACGACTGCCACTGACAGTCGGGTCATTCTTTAAAGATGAGGATAAAACGTTTCCAGCCAGATTGTCACATACTATAATAAATAGGAATACGAAAACCAATTTTTCGTGCCTGTTACTATTAATACAGCTTTCCATATATGTAAAAGAAACATTTATTATAAAATCATTAAAAAAATAGACGAAAATGTGGTAAAATCGTCATTATCTCGTGTGTCCAATTCAGGTGCACTTGATTTTTTTCACTTAAAAAATATTCGAGATTAGATAAGTTGATTTGTTTTCTGTTGCAAAGTAAATTTATAAGTTCTGTTCTTTTGAAATTCTTACAGTATATTGTATTAATTATTACAGTATATTGTATTCTTACAGTATATTAATTAATATTGTGTAAGATACCCGGATATTTTGGACGTAAAAGGTTCCCCGGCCCCCGCGCGACCTCTCAGTTTGGCACAGAACAACTATAGTACCTACTCCGACAAGAAATTTGAATCCATACAAAAACTGTGGGATCAAAATGTCTTACAGCGCTATCTATTGGTAGCCACAAACATAAGTAGATTTTGTGGGATATCCGACCCTGGCATTCTTTGTTTTCATCGGAATGTTTTGGATGTTAAAATATACATGCTGTAATGTATTAATAAATAAACATAGAGACAGTAAACTGCATATCATCAAAATTTAAGTTTTATCATTAAATTAAAAACAACAACATCATGGAAAACTTTTTATTTTTAATACAATTTTAAACACATACATATAAAATTAAATGTTTTACATACTGGGAAATGATTCAAATTATTTATTAAATGTTTTCTTTCCACATTGTTACAAAATCACAAAAACAATTTCACTATCTTATTTCTCACTTAAAAGTATCGTTTAAACTTTTATACTGTAATGGAGGAATCAGAGCTATACTTTAAAATATAGAAAAGCATTTTAATTAGCTAAAATCACAAGAAAATATATATTTTACGGAGGTACACAAAATATTCACCATTTTAAAAAAAATCCATAAATGTGCTATAAATACTAAACTTCCAACCATAGTCCATAGATTCCTAATTGTTGCCATTTTAATTATTGCCATAAATATTTTCAGAAAGAAATTCAGAAATTACTTTCAAATAATTCAGAGTTTGAGAAATTACTGCCAATAAAGAGAGTATCAATTTATTTTGTTTCCATATTTTTGGTTTTCTTTAGATTTTAAATCTTTTTCAATTTAGTTTAATTAAACTAATTAAACGACAATTTATTTAACACCTAAACAGAAAATCAATGTTAAAAAACAATAAAATAAGGATAAATGGTAGGTACCTGCATTTTATTGTTAAAATATTTAGAATTACAATAATTCATAACATACTGTTTGTGACGTAAGTCTTATAATTTTTTTAAGAAATAGGAAGGCAAAAAAGCAGACGGATTTCCTGATGGTAAGAAATTCACGGCGCCTAGAGACACCAAAGGTGGTAATGGTGCGTTGCCAACCTGAGATCGGCAACTAATAGCTATAGTTTAATAATAGTAATAATAGTAATAGTTTTAAATAATTACCTAACGGGTTTATAAGTAGGTAATATTTAATGCCTATGTAGACATTCAGATATCATTTTTTTGTGTGTACGATATACAGGAAATCGTTCTTTTCAATTTGCCTCAGTCTCTAAATATTTAAACGTATTATTGTAAACGTATCTCTGGTATTATAAGCATACAATTTTGGCTTAAGTTTGTGAAATTCTTATAGGGATAAGTATTTATTTATGTATTAGTCTGTGATTTTTTCACAACTGATTGGCGAATTTCACAATGTATAATTTTTAAAATCATTCCCGAATTTGGCAACATCGCTTTACTTTCTATGAAATTTACTCCACCTTGCGGGTTCCACTGAAAATAAAGAAACATTCTAATCGTATGTAAATATTGTCGACCTCGCCTACAGTTTGGCCGTGTGCTTTGATGAGTGTGGACGTATCAGATCTCGCTCGAGGTAAGTTGAATCTCCATTCTTTAAAATGTATTATTTAGGAAGTCATTATACTTTTTGTATTTAGTGTTTTAAATTGTAACCTTATTTATACTATTTTTGATTTAAATAATACATCGAAGAGCAATTTATTAATTGTGTTTGTATTTAAAGTATATATATACATATATATATATATATATATATACTTTAAATATGTATGTATATATATTGGCTAAGGTATTTATGGTTTTAGATTGATATTCACAATACCCAGAACCAAGGCCTCGGATTTAAATCGGAAAGCTCAACAGAGATTGTGTCAAAAACGAAGATATCAAGAAATTAAAAACGATTCTGAATTACTAGCATTAGAGCAGGAGAAAAGGCGACAAAAGAATAAAGAGGAGGGCAAACTTAAGTCCAATACTAAATTATCGCCTCGCGCTCAGCGTGAACAAAGAAAAAAATGGAAAGAAAATTCCAAAAGGTAGGTATACTTTTTGTATTTCGATATTACTACATATTACCGATATTATTACTAGCGAAACCCGCCTGCATGTTTAGTCTGTGACAATTTCTTTCTTTTTACTTAAAAGTGTAGCCTACAACTTTATTTGGGTTTTTTGCTTTTCCTGTGGCAAGATTTTAACAAAATCGTAACAGGCAGAAGAGAATTTACTTAGGGTAGGTTAATAGGGTATGTTAAACAAACATTACTGCATTTACATTACATTTACATTTCTCCGTGTTGGTCCGGACTCTATTGCAGAATAGACCATCTGCCTTCTTGCCAGACAGTTCCGACGTGTTGACGTGTTCCGGTTCGGAGGATAAAATAGCCCGTAAACTTACTTTTGGTAGAAGCCTAACATCCCGGCCTCAGGTTGGCAACGCACCATTACCACCTTTGGTATCTCTAGGCGGCGTGAAATTCTTACCATCAGGAAATCCGTCTGCTTGTTTGCCTTCCATTGTCATTAAAAGAAAGTACTTATAACTACAAAATATATAGTATATACGCTATTGAAATATACATTCACGTTTAAAACAGCTACAAAAGACGTCAAAAGAGCAACGCAGAACAGGAGACAAGGTTTGACGCAGTAATTATAGAGCCATCAGAAGAATTAATAATCGACCAAGCAGAACAGACGAAAGATCCCTTGCATCAACAATCTGAAGCTGTGAAAAGAGCGGTCAGAAGAGTAAGGTATAATGAAAATAAAAAGAAAAAGGTATTGGTCAGTATTATTAACAAATATAAGAAGAAAATTGACAGTCAAAGGAAAATTATTACAAGACTAATCCAAAAGCTTCGAAACCATCAACAGAAAAAACAGAACTATAATCAAGATACTACTAGAAAATTATCACCTAGCAAAAAGGACAAACATGGCTCTAAAAGAAAGTTCAAGAGTTTTATAACGATGATTCAAATAGCACTGTTTGTGCCGGCAAGAAGGAATTTATAACCAAAAACAAAATCAAGATGCAGAAACGTTACCTTAACGCGCCATTAAATATACTATACCAAAAATTTCTATCGGAGGTTAACATTAAAATTAGCTATTCTTACTTTTGCAAATTCCGTCAATTTTGGATAGTTTTTCCAAAGCCTAATAATAGAGATAGTTGTCTTTGTTCTAGACACACCAATATGGAATTACTAATCAAAGGCTTACACAATGTTCATGTATTAAAATATATTAAGTGCACTGAAGAATTATTATCCAAACTATGTTGTGATTCGAGAAACGAAGCTTGCCCAACTAGAAGTTGTATTAGGTACATGTTTAACTAATCGTCTTGAATATGATAATGTTACCGATAATTATATGTTCTTTTATGAATGGGAGAAACACACTAAAGATATTGTACTAAAAACTGGAGCAACAAAAAAGCAAATTGTGACACAAAAAGTAAAGAAAACAGTCAGTATTGCAAAAGCAATAGAAAAACTTGAAACAGATATACTTACCTTCATTTTTTAATCATGTTTATAAAATTGTTACGCAGTATAAATCTGTTAAACTCTTAAATTGAATCTTACTCTCCAGGAAGCCTGTCTTCATATAGATTTCTCAGAGAATTATTCTGTAAAGTTTGCTGCTGAGGTTCCTTATAGTTTTTCCTTATAATTTAACTTTAATTTTATAAAATACTAGCTGCCCGTTCCGGCTTCGCTCGGATGGTAATTTTTTACCATAAATTATTGAGATATAAGCTATCCTATCTCTCAAGTTGGATCGAACTGCACATGGTGTGCGAATTTTATTATAATCGGTTAAGTGGTTTAGGACAAACATTGTGACACGAGATTTATATATGTTAAGATTAAGATTAGCTGCGTTGTAAACATTAATAGGATGGGTAGTAAAGTTACTAGACTGAATTATTAGACTGATTGGCCTTTATAAGACTTGTGCATTTTTGTATGGGAGAGCCAAGATATTGTACAGCTCTAAGATAAATATAGTTTAACTAGCTGCCTGTTCCGGCTTCGGTCGGATGGTATTTTTTTATCATAAATTAAGGTTTAAACTATCCTATCTCTCAAGTTGGATCGAACTGCACATGGTGTGCGAATTTTATTATAATCAGTTAAGTGGTTTAAGAGTCCATTGAGGACAAACATTGTGACACGAGATTTATATATATTAAGATACCTCAGCTTCTTCAAAAAATAGTTATTTACGTAGATTTAAGGCACTTTGACTGATTTAGCTTAGTGCTATCTTGCCATTGATCTGACACTAAAAATATTCTAAGAAACTACAAAAATAATGTAAAATAAATATGTTTCGTAGTGTATTTTTAACTGCTATTAAGTAACATTGTTTGTTTCGTATTGTTCATTTAATGATAACAATTGTGGTTTTAGGTATAAGTGTTCACTTTTGTACCAAATCATGTAACATTTATACTTTGGTTTTGATTCTTTATCAATATGTGATTTTATAATTAAAATATAATTATGTTGATTCCTTTCAATTGTTTTTTTCATCACTTTAAAGCAGATTGCAGTAGACACTGTCATTATTCACATCAGCTGGTCATTATTTCTCATCAAATCGTCATTAATATAAGCATGTGGTCATTATCCTCAACAGGTATTTTTTAATAATTTGAAATATCTCACAAGACCTTGGTATTACAGTGGTGCCTCTAAGTTATATTTCATGTGTAACAATCAAGTAATCGTTCTACCATCGTTTAGTTTGTGTGCCACTGGGTTTAAATATATTATTTTAGTTTCATACAAAAATATTTTCCGATCGAAGAATGACCCAGTCACCATTGCACATTATACAAAATATATGTAAAAATAAATGCTTACCATGTGCTTTCCTACCCAGCTAAGAACTTAATCTCCTCATAATATCTGATACACTTAATCCGTCTTCATGCAAAGCTAGTATAGGTACGATGCCTATCATGCTCATTTATGTGGTTAATTTTTATAATTTGTTATGCTCTTTGTTTATGTATAATAATCAAGAAATAGATAAATGACGCACTCAAATCAATGCTGATACTGAGACATAATTGTTTGATCAAGTCAGTAGAAATATTGACAAAATTATAAAACTAGCAATCGACTTTCCAGTTTCAATATGCATTATTCAAATTCAAAAAAATTTATTTGTTAAATGAAACATACAAATACTTACCTTAAATGCAAATAAATATTTTTTTCTTTCTTTCTTTAATAACTAATTATTTAATGTGCAAATAGTTATTGACATATATTATATTTAATCTAATTTTATAATAAATTATTTATTGGCTCCCTATGCAATAAAATTGATAGGTTTGTATATGTGTTGAGAAGAATAAGAGAAGTACCAGGCTTGAATGCATCTCTCTTTGCTTATCATGGGTATGTTTCTTCGGTTTTGCAATATGGTATTCCTATTTGGGGAAATTCTGTAGATTTCACTGAAATCTTTACAGTAGGTACTTACATAAGAAGTGTGTACCTACGCGCCATATGTAGTGTTAACCAATTAGGTACATTCATGCAAACCACTTTTTAGGTCGCTTTAAATTTTACCTTTACATTGAATATCTTGGCTGTATGTGTATCTGTTAAAAAACATTATCAATTGTTTAAAACCAATGCCGCAATGTTGGGAATTTCATGTTTTAGTAATAGTGAGAAATTGCATGTGCCAAACCAAAAACTTAATATTTATAAAAAAAAGTGTGTGTGTGTCAGCTACGACGCACGATTGGAGTTTACTCCTTACGAAATGTATCTTGCAGCACACATGCCTCTTACAGCAGATTTAGTTACCCATGTTAATTCTTCTTAAACTAGTAGGTATCATGGCAGACATTAGAAGTGTGATCCAAATAGTCAGTATTTTGATTGGTAGCGAGTCCTCCTGCACGGAGACTACGAAGTATCGCGCAGGAGGAGATCCCGAAAATGAGATACGCTGTGTAATGTATTCCATCTCATTCTTTTACACGTTCAATCCTACAGATATATGTTTGTCTCTTTCTACGTAACGCCTCAACTTTTCGTGTTACACTTGATTTTACTCCTCATAAAATTTCCGTACCGGGCCATAGAACTCAAATCGTTTCTTAAGGAGTAAACTCCAATAACACTTGTTGTTAGGGAAAACATATTATTATAGCGTGAAGGATTTTCTTATAGATAAGTATTTAAAGTAAAAGAACTGTACCTAATAATTATTAAAAAAATAGGTATAATGAAAGTTATGGTTGCCGAAGAGTGTGTTTCGCCGTTTCTTCTCCTGTCTGGCTAGGTTTGGAAACAGTGGTAGTTTACAGTAGACAGGGTTAAATTTAATCATAGTTTTAAAATGTTTGGTAATAAATAATTAAACTCGTCATAAATATAAATAATTGGCTTAAAATTTAAAGCATAGGTACCTATATAATTACATAATATTTATTATACATTTTAATATTAAAATATTTGCACACCAAAATATGGTAGAACATGTTGATGTACCTACTTAAATGTTTTTGTAACATCTCATTTACACACATATTCCGCAAACAAATAATTTTCTTACTTTCTTTCCTATAGGTATCTATGTACTCGTAAATGGGGAGTTTCAAAAATAGAACACAACAGTCATTTTGGCATGTCCCCACATATCATATATTTTTAATTTCAAGTAGTTATTATTAACCAAGTTGATTTATTTTGTAGTTAGTAAACAAACTTCCATACTTTTTCATCATTACAAATTCAGATTATTTAAAATAACCACTTTTTTGTAAAAAAATATTTATTAAAGTGAATCCTCATTTTCTTGTATGTCCCCAGGTCGGATGACACACTTAAAGTCAAATTATTCTGCCCTTAGTCTAGGTTTTCCCTTGACTTGTTTTGTTATTTATGTAAAATGAAAATTATTTAACAGCTTCTTGGGTCCAGTTTTGCTAAATACTTAAACATTTTTAAAAAATGACTTAATGTTGCTTGTCCCCGAAGTTTTGAAATTCCGGACATTTCGATTTTGTTACCACAGTTTTAAATAGATTAACAACCAAACAGTTTTAGTTGTTATTGAAAAAAAATAGAACGTCGACAGTAAATGACGGCTATTTAAAAAACTTACATTAACTTTGTCTTCTTTCGGCGGTATGCGAAGGTTTGTACAACCGGCTGAACCGAAGAAAAATTTTTGGTCAGGTTTGTTATTCTAGTATATCTTACTATAGAACACATTTTTATAAATTAATATCATACGAGTATATGTCATTTTCAGACGAATCTTAAAATGTTTAATTTTTTTTATTTAGAATTGAAATTGAATTGTTACATTTTTTCGAATTAAAGTAGGTCTCAATATGTTACTTCCGTTTTCTTACTACATTTACCGTAACATATAGACGGACTGACAAAGTAACAATACCAACAGCATAAAGCTTGGTCTATATTATATGATAATGATAATTTAAACTTTGAAGAATTATTACTGTAATCTGTGATTTAAACACAGTTTATGAAAACGATAGGTCAAAAATACCCAGGGCCAGCGCATTAATTTTGTTTATTAGATTTTTAAAGATATTTAAAAATAAAATTTAGTAATATTACTGCCTCCTCTCTGTCTGGTGGCTAACATTCTTTATTTGCTAAAGTAGCTTTGTAGGCGTTCTTATTCAAATTTGTATTTATTCCATAACCTCAGGTCCCTCATGGGGTAAACAGATAGCAACAAGTGCCAAGCATCACGGTTTAAATAAACCTGTCTTGCTTCTTCCACATTAATTAACCAAACAACCCTTTTCATAAAAAACCCACCGATATTGGAGAGTCTTATAAGGCATACGTAGGACATGCTTCAGAGAAGGGTTTTGAAGAATTTTCCAGCAAAGATTGAAACAGAAGAACAACTTTTTTGCATTTTAGCCGGAACCCATCCATGACATTTATAAGGGTCCTGTAGCGATTTTTCATACTTTGGATTTAGTTATCTAAGCTGCGGTATATCGACCAAGGTCCGGCTAAAATGCAAAAAAGTTGCTCTTCTGTTTCAATCTTTGACAACAGACTACTTATTTATCACAAAAATGTTTAAAGTTCCTTATTTTTCACAGTTTCTTGAGAAAAACATTCATTGTTAGTTTTACCATTACTTTACGTTTTTTCGGTAGGTTTCCAACTAATATTTTCATTTATTTTAACTTTGTGGTTCAGTCTTCTTACTTTAATTA
>NJDD01003713.1:97271-108414 GCA_002245505.1 Calephelis nemesis | reverse complement strand
TATGATGCTCAGTTTCATTTTGTACTGAAAAATCTGTATTTGTTTACAAAAAACCACGTAACACTGACAACGCTGCCACCGTACTCAGTGCGGCGTTATTATAAGTTTAAAAAGCGCATTGCTGAATACCGGAGAGACGTGACGTGCAGTGTTATATTCGCCTAAAGGTTTGGTTAGATATGGATGAGACTTACAAGTTCTAATTAATAATAATTTATGTTTAAAAAATTTGAAGTTGATAAAAAAAATATCTAATTATATAATTTTGTATATTTGTAACATTTCATATTTCCTAACCGTCAGACGGATTTATATCAAATTTGATGTTGCTTGCTTATTTAAACTCTGCCTGTATTCGTTAAAATACAAGAATAAAATTAGTACAAGTTATGATTAAAATACTAGATAATCAATTTTTAGTTGAAATAATTAAAATCAGTGTAGTCAGTTTTGATGTAAAATTGTAACACAAATATAAACATGCAGATACTTTTATAAAAATGAATTACTATTTTCTTCAGTCATGTTATCACACGTGATAAAAAAATTTTGCTATTTTTTTGTCAAATTGGTTACTATCAGAAGAAGGTTCCTATATAAAATCCTATAAAAAATCTTAGTTTGATCAGGACAACGTATGTCGGTTCGGCTAGTTTTTAATAAATACCTCAACATTAATATAAAATTGAATTTTTCATTTTCATGGTACCACGCGCCAACGGATGAATTACTTTGCTAATCCATTTTTTGTGTATTAGCTATTATCAAGTAGAAGGTTCATACCTTCCTACCTTGAAAAAAAATCATAGGACCAACGTCTGTCGGTTTAGTTAGTATAGGTACATATAGATATATCGGAGTTAGTAAACGATATAATACATAGAAATGTTAACGTAAAAAAGTACTATGATATATTTAATAAGTACCTAAAGTCGGAAATATGCAACGTCCGTACTAACGTACTACGTTCATATTACAAGTATTGAAATATCTGACAATAAAAATAGGTTTAAGAATTGCCACAACTAATATGATGGTTAAGTAATATAATATTAGAAAGTTATTTTATAAAAAAATATTTTATTCATGCAAAATTCGTCAAAGCACAGCTTAGTGAAGTTAATACTTATTTTGATTTTTTTGTGGTTATATAGGTAAGTAATTGACTTGTACTGTTAAAGACCAATATTCTAATAGAACTAAGTATTAATTTTGTTATAATTATGGTTGAGCCTCAATTCCTACTGTGTCAGTTATTTCCCTTTTCCTATTTTCTTCATTGTCAATTTCTTTAATTAAATCCTATAATCAATGAACTTTCAATTCAATTGATTTATTTGTAGAAGCAGGCACAGTCATAGGTCTTAAAGATTACATAAGAAGTAAACTTTGCCTAAAGGTAACAAAAGGTTGCTCGTAGTTACTAAATATTTAGAGTTAACAATGAAAACGAACGACCGTAGTTAGATTTTAAAGTATTCGTATAGAAAACAACCATTCGTTAGTAATACGATTCGTTTTTTAATGGTGTCTATATGCTACGGTTGTCTCTTATTAGCAGGAGACAGTGTGGTTGTTGGCTAACCTATCACATAAAAAAGTAGTAATAAAAATAGCAATGCCAACAATCGATTTCATTTCAAACAATTTTGAAATTGTTTAAAACAATTATAAATTACCGACTAATAACAAAACAATATCAAAACATAGACATGTTAAGTTAATAATTTACAAAATCAAAAACGAAATACAATATGTAAGAAATATATAAAATTAAAAATTAAACTAATTGGGAAATATCCGCCCTTAAAAAATACTATTTCATATTATTTAATGAGAACTTACTTTAGTATATTTTACTTCAGGAGCCATTGTAAAGACGCGTACGACGTCTTTTCGATATTAAAAATTAATAAAAGCTGCTTATCTATGAATGCGATACACAATCCTTTAGGTAAAGTTATAATTATAATGATATCAATTTCGATTTTTCCTGGCTTATATTTTGTGTCTTAGTTACTGTTACGTCACAATGTTATGACTGGGATCGTCAATTTACTTACAATATGTGCACACCGCTCACCGACACGATATCTCGGACCGGCTGGGGCTAGGGTTGTCAGGTCGCCATACCTAACAGCCAACCAGACTTGCGAGTTATTTGGGTATAAAGTTCGGGCACACATTGTTGAGGATTTTATGTTTAAAATATGAATGTAAACGAACCTTTTATAATCAATACAATAGATCTTTTAAAATTCTAATTAAATTTAATTATTATGATTCGTGCGAATTTCGAAATATAAAAGGGCTAAAGCCGGACTGGACGGCCATCACTTTGGCCGTATAGGCAATTAAACAGCCTACTGACTAACTATGGCCGGTTTATCCGGACGTCCGGCTACCCTTGTTGGTATCAGTTTGAGCGCGATTGTCTCATGTGTAAACAAGCAGGTTTAAAAAAATGATGGGTTGCACTCCAGGAGTATAAGCAGATGTGGAAACTTAAATATTAACGGGGTGCATTTTTGACTTTATGGAATGTTTAGGTAATAATTTTGTAATCTGGTTATTTAAGCTGATTTTTCATATTAGTTTCCTATTCTTTATCGGTACAAACGAACATATTAAATTTTTGTGGGGCAAATTCACGCCACCAAATATTACGTGAGCTGAAAACATTTTTTTTTTGGTAGATATTGAGTTTTTTAGTGTCATTTGATAGGTTTATATCGTAAATGATTAAACTAAAAAATTTTATAAATACCACAACCAAAATAGTCAAATATATTTTTTTGTTCTATTAACGTTGTAGGTACACTGTAAAAGTATTTTTATGTTATTGTTCTTATTTTGTAGAAAAAGTTTTATGCTATGTAGTTTTGATCTAGTCTCCACCAGTTGCCAACCCTAGCGAGTTGAGAATAATAATGAATAGTCAAGTACATAGAAGTAATCCTGTGGTCGACTGAGGTTTAATTTGTGTTTTAGGCCACGTGTGCAAGTCTACCATCTTTTAGCATGGAACGAATCCTTGCTAGTTCATAAACAGCACTCTACCGGCTAGTAAATGTTACAAATGTGTCTACAGACGCTTACATACATTAATCTATATATTAATACGTGATGCCAAACTTTGGACCCCTTTTTACGGAAATTGCGCGGACGCAGGAGCATAAAATTTGGCACATTTATAGTTTATGTGTAGGAGAAGTGCAGAACGCTTATAAAGTATATTAATTCAATAAATAAAACATTATTCACGCTACCATGCATTTGACACACACAAACAACTATATTGATGATAACGGTAAAAAATCACAGATGGTACACTAAAAAGTTTTGGAACAAAGTAGTTAGTCTTAAGAAATGAAGATGGCGTTCTTATCAACAAGATATTAAAATTTATTATGGTCGAAATTCGACCAATGGGCGACTACTAGTCAAAGTGAATATATCAAACGAAATTTATTTATCGTAAATGCGAAAATCTGTTTGTTACACTTTATAAAAAATGTAGGAAACAAATACACAATCGCAATCTTGCCATCTATGTTTTTTTTATAATCTGAAGATTACGTTTATCGAAAATGTACTTTAAAAGATATCATTGTCAATAACAATGCAACGTACGAGTAGGTATAGATAGAAAATTATATAGTACCTTTTTCATTCATTTCTGTGTAAAATTTCGGTGAACAAACACGGCCCTCCTGATGTTAAGAGATACACACCATAGATGTTACAGGTGCGTCGCTGTCCTGTGGATTCTAGACTATTCTGCTAATCTACCGGCTACCCAACTATCCGGACCGGTAAATGACAGAGTCATTATGGCGTCAGAAATAGGTAGGGAGGTAGATCTCTACCCGAGAAATTTGCTGCACAGCAATCTACCACCAGCAGTCTACATGGTTATGGCTTATTTGTTCAATGCTCGCCTCTTTTGCGCTGGTAAATTCTGATTAACAGATTATAAAAACCGACCGAGTCGAGTTACTAGGTGGTAGAGTTTTGCAGTGACTCGCCCGGATTGGTACCACCGCCTTACCTATTAATGCCACACCGTGACATCTGACTAGGTGGTAGAGTTTAGCAGCGACTTGCCCGGATTAGTACCATCGCCTTACCTATTCCTGCCGCCATAACGTCATGACGTGTTCCGGTTCGGAGGGTAAGTTAGTCGGTAAACTTACTTTTGCTCGAGGCCTACCATCCTGACCTCAGGTTGGCAACGCACCATTACCATCTTTGGTGTCTCTAGGCGGCGTGAATTTCTTACCATCAGGAAATTCGTCTGCTTGTTTGCCTTTGTATAACATAAAAAAAAGAGTCAACAGATCATAATAAAAGCGTAGAATAACGAATTAGATAAAAGCGACTATAAATATATAGCGAAACATTTTTTATTAATTTTGACCGCCTACAAGCTACCAGACATGGGTGCATACAGTGCCGTAGCTAAGCGAGGGCGAGGTGGGCCTTCGCTCACAGCCTCGCACCTAAAGGGGCCTCGCACTACTTGATTTAAAAAAAAGTATCTTCACGCCCATATCCCCGAAGAGGTAGGCAGAGGCACAACCAGGGCACCCACGACTAGCCGAAGATACTAAGTCCCACAACGTGATCTGTGGCAAGCCTATCGCCAACCGAGCACATATCCTATCCCGAGCAACATTTTTTATTACCACCTGATTTAAAATCTCTATTGATTTTAAATTGAATAAAAGTCTGAAAAATTAAATTCAATCAAATCAAATCATGTTTGGTAAGATCAAAGTGTAATATTATAAGTATAAGCTAAAGTTTTTGGGTAGCTTTTGGGAACGAACAGAAAGGGGCCTCGCCGATGCGACTTTGCCTACGTATATATTAGTTCACGCTACGCCACAGTCTGTATTAGAATACTTGTACATACATATCTTTACGCCAAGTCCCTTACGGGGTAGGCAGAGAGTATAGAGTGTCAGACCTCACGATCCTGACAAACCTGTCTTGCTTCCTTCACATTCATTACCCTTTTCATACAAACATTCAAACTTTTTAAAATAATAGTAGTCCTCAATATAGACTGAGGACTGGGACCTAACATAAAAAAGATTATTTCTAAGTCATATACATAAACCGTGTTAGAATTTGTAATTAAACATAAAGATTGCCAAATACACAAAAAACTTATCCGTCCAATAAATGAGAAACATTTTTTGGCGCCACCGAGAGAAAAGGAGGTCGCAGTTTTTTAATTTTTTTTAATTTTGTTTAGATATTAAGTGAAAGTAGTCAATATTATAGTCATTTTTTATGATTTCGTTTAAATAAAGTGCACGAGTTATGTGTTCATAAAAATAGTGTATCGTCATTCGTGTCACCTTTGCCTGAGACCATGACGACTTTTTTGACGACAAATGACTAATCGATACTATCCATTCGTATTATATACTAGCTGTCCCGGCGAACTTCGTACAGCCCGCTCAGTTTGTATGGGAAAAAATAAAATGTTATTACGTTTCCGAACAAATGATGCTCGAATTTAATTAAGTAACCACGTTTCCGAACAAACGATGCTCTTTCAATATAGTCTATGGCTGTGAATGACATTGACATTCGTTACGCGCGTTTTTTAAAATATGCAAAATTAAAAGTATATTTTTTAATATTTCTGAGAGATTTTCTTAATATTTTTTTCCGAAGAACCTTATCCTAATAATAACAAATACAACAAAAAAAGAATTAGTGAAATCGGTCCAGCCATTCACGCGTGATCCCGTGAACAAGGAAAACGGGTTTCATTTTTATAAATATAGATACTACGTATATAATATGTATAATAGTTTAATATTTATAACATAATTTATGATTTTGTAACCTATACTAACTGAACTAGCTGTTCCGGTAAACTTCGTTCAGTTTATGTGGGTAAAATTTAAATGTTGTTTTCAAACAGTTTAAAAAATATTCTATGTCCTGATTCTGGTTCTAACCTACCTCCTCATCAATTCTCAGCCAAATTGGTTCAGCCGTTTTTTAAGTTATAGCAGAAGTAGAAGCAAAAGTCCGCCCTTGTGTCTGTTGCTCTTATACGGCTTAACCACTAAACCGATTTTGATAAAATTGATATGCATATAAATGAAAATTCGAATTCTAAGACTATTTTTTTTTTCGAAAATCTACCCCAAAGGTCTATAATAGGGGATGAAAGTTTGTATAAAAATTTTAATTATTCTATTCTGAGGTAGTTGCGGCCAAACAGCTAGTTTTTAACGGTTTGAGCTCAATTTTGACAAAGACTTAGTGTCTCGGGCTAGTCGTGGGTGCCCTGGTTGTACCTCTGCATAACTTACGGGGATATGGGCTTGAAGTTTTTGTCTAAAAATAAATTATTATAGCATTGTATTTTTAGTTCTAAGCAGGTATATGTCACATTTATTACAAAAGCCGGTTTTTTTACATTGTTACTCAGACAAACCTAGTTTGATATTCCACTTTCAAATCTGAAACGAAATTTTACTCGTGGTAGATTGCTATTCAGCAACTGGTACCGGTAGGGATCCACCGCCTTACTTATTGCTACCGCCATAATGACTCGGTCGTGTTCTGGTCCGGAGGGTAGCCGGTAGAATTGCACAATAGGCCTAAAATCCTGGTCACAGGACAGAGACCTGTAACATCTATGATGTATACAGGCCACGGCTATCTCCTATGGGGAGAGTCGTAAAAAAATCGCTCCGGGTTTTATCTGAAGATGGTGTCAAGATTCTCCACAATCGGAGTATTTTTGTGAAAACAACAATGAATGCGACGGAAGCTGGGCAAGTTGGTAGGACTTGATACCCTCAACACTTGATAGTCTGTGCCTACCATACAAGGAACTTTGCGTAAAGATATGTATTTTTCATATTTTACAACCAGCTTTAAGTCTTGAGTTTGTTGATGAAGGTCTCGTTTTGTGCAATTTCGTATTTATAAAAAGACATCGGTTCTTAAATGATTTGGTGATGGTATCCGATTTAGGCAAAATGGTTTATTACAAAATATGGTAAGGGAGCCCAAGAGAGGATTTTTGCAGTAACTTCAGTTCAGTTCAGTCGCGTCAGATTATAGTAGAATAATTGTACTATGGTCAATAATTTATTGAAAGCATAAGGACTATCAAGTGATGAATGTCACGCTTCCTTCCAACTTGCTCAGCTTCCTTCACATTCATCTTTTTTGTTCCAGCGAACTCGATATCTGTGTCAGTTGAACCGTTTTAAGGCTAAATATCTCGAAGTGTAATTCGATTCTTGTTATTTTAAAAAGGAAATTAGATCGATTATTTCTTTCTGAATCTAACGATACCAATAATATTTTTTTAAAAAAAATCAGGTTAACCCTTTCGAACTCAATTCTTCATTATTAAGGTAAAATTATCCATAACTTTTTTAAATATTATAGTCGTTACATTTGCATGTTTATTTTTTTAGGATTTGAGTATGAAGTACGGGAGAAGGAGTGTCAAAATATTTCGAAAAACAAATCGTATACATTCATTAGGCATTAGTGAGACGTGTTGTTTAGCATATTTTTTTTATGATATTGGAAGGCAAACAAGCAGACGGATTTCCTGATGTCAAGAAATTCACGCCGCCTAGAGACACCAAAGGTAATAATTGTGCGTTGCCATCCTGAGGCCGGAATGTTAGGCCTCGAGCAAAAGGAAGTTTACCGGCTACCTTACCCTCCGAACCGGAACACGTCATGACGTTATGGCGGCAGGAATAGGTAAGGCGATGGTACCAATCCGGGCAAGTCGCTGCTAAACTCTACCACCTAGTCAGATGTCACGGTGTTAGTGACAGTGAGCCTATGCTTGCCTTTTACGAGCTGCCTGGCAAGGAAGGCAGATGGTCTATTCTACAAAGGAGCCCGGATCAACACGGGGAAAATATTACATATTTCTCTTTGGAAACATATTAGGCAAAAACATTAATAATGTCTATTCTTTGGAATACAATGCGTTCGCTTTGGAGTTTATTTTATTATTTTTCCTCATAGACACATTGATGCTTCACTCACCGCTAAAAAGAGAAACTACACAAGACCTTTTTTATTCATCGCCATATAATGGACAAAGTCAACTACGCTCTCTGACGCTCGAGTGACTACACATTTAACATCTTTGGCTCCCCTAGTATAAAAACGAAGATATTACACACACAATCTAGTGACAACGAGAATGCTAGTTTTTATAGCTCACTTATCGTTACGCTGATATACTTTATGTTATCTCACAGCCGCTCGTAATATTTTTATGTGTGGTACAGTCTGATTTCAATCAAGCACTATTATGATTTTCTTTTATAACTAAAATACGAGCGAAGCTGAAAAGAATATACTCAATTGGTACTATTGTGTCATGATGCCTTCTTGGTTTTTGATTTTTTTTTCTTTGACAACTAAAATACGATCGAAGCTGAAAAGAATATACTGAATTGGTACTATTATGTCATGATGCCTTCTTGGTCTTCTTTTTTTGAAATGGCTAAAGCCTAATCTCGCGGTTTTTACAACTTCACCGGACTATAATGCCTCCTTGGTCGAGAGGTCAGCGTATACGTCTAAAGTCACCGACAAATTCACTTTTTTTGACGGCCTCATCACAAAGTATGGAATTTTCTTTGCTACTCAAATACTAAATTAGAATGTTTCTATATATTACCGGATTAAATCATCTAAACAACATGAAAAACCGGATCAAAATCTGTTGCGTAGTTTTAAAGATCTAAGCATACATAGGGATAGGTAGCGAAAAGCGACTTTATTTTATACCTACTATGTAGTGATTTCTTGCAAATTGTTATTTTTAAGCTAGGTCACCTTCATTTTCAAAAAATGCGAATAAGATTTTGTCATTCAAATAAGTATCATTCATATCCCCGAAGAGGTAGGCAGAGGTACAACCAGGGAACCCACGACTACTATACAAATAAATATATAAAAAGTAAAGGTGAAGCATTACAGTAGCTATTGGATTATATGGTATTGGGTCCGTTGGTCAAACATTAGTTTATAACTCAACTAGAGCTTTATCTTTAAACATTTAATCTATTCAAAGAAACTGCATCAAAATCCGTTACGTAGTTTGAAAGATTTAAGCATACAATGTGACATAGGGACAGAGAATGCGACTATTTTATACTATGTAGGTAGTGATGTTATTATAATAATAAATCTCTAATCAATGCTAGCTATATAACGAATGATTTAAAGGCACAATTTGCCACTTTGTCAAATTTGCCACGTAAAAAGAGGGGTAGGTATTAGAAGTTTGACGTTTTGTGTATGTGTGTATGTGTGCGTATATGTCTGTCTTTCTGCGTCATCATAGGTTTTGAATGGATGGGGTTTTAGGGTTATTGATATTGCAGTTACCGTACTTTAAATGATAGGACAATTGTTTTTTTTAATAAAAATTTTTAGACATATCCATGGTTTTATTACTATGAAAACGTTAGGGTGGATTGTACGTCTGGATAAAAAAAGAGTATCGATGAAATGTACTTAATAATGGTGAAATCATTTTACTGTCGCGCGACACAACATTTTTTGTTAAAACTGATACGATCGTTAAGGGGCCATATACGCTAAAATACGTCAGCAGTTTACTGTTTTTTTTCATACAAAGCAATCATGGATATTGCTGACAAAAATACACAAGATTAACATGAATATGCTTTACTAGACTAGTGTTTCCAAAACACGATTCATTTCACTTTGCTCGATAGAAAAAAATCAAAAATTAACCCTTTTTTAAAAGCTTTTGCTTTCTGTCTACTTCAATTGTGAAAATATCGACACCAGATTTAACATAAACATAGATAAGTACTATACCTAAAAGATAAGTGTTTCAGTTTTTATACTTTTTTTCAAATTACTTTTATAGTGTCAAAAATAGTGATTTGTCGCTTAAGACGTTTACTTTAGAGCGCCATTGTTCATAGTAATCCTGGAACGGGGGAGCGCGGTGATTGGCTCTTCTGGCTGACTGAGTATGGGGCCTTAATTTATCGCGTGACGATACGTGATAATGAGTAGTCTCGGACTTTTCTTTTATTTGTTTATGATACTTGAAGGCAAACAAGTAGACAGATTTCTTGACGGTAAAAAATAGACACCAAAAGTGGTAATGGTTTGTTGCCAACCTGAAGCCGGGATGTTAGGCCTCCAGCGAATAATAAGATTGATGATTTATAAATAAACTGTCCCGGCGAACTTTGTACCATTCTGTTTGTAAGAGAATGTAATTTCCTAGTTCCCTTTATATAGTACATATAGTGTTTTAAACCTTCCCTGGATCTACACAAAAATTCAAAATCAAAATTAGCCCAATCGGTTCAGCTGTTGTCATGTTTTAGATGACTAACGAACAGCAATTGATTTTTATAAATAAATAAATACCTATCACTGGACAAGTTAAACAAGTTGAATCTAATTCCAATGTAAGCAAGATAGATGCTTGTGTTATGGGTGTTTGTTAATGATTCTATTACATAGAAATACTTAAATAGATACTAGAATAAAGTGTTTAATATTTGAAACGGACGTAGCCAGGATGAGTTTTAGTTGATGATGTAGTGTTGTAGCAAGTGGATGAAATTGTATATACCTTGGTTGTACTTTTAGCAGTGAAGGAAGGTACACCGCGGATGTAGAGAGGAGAGTGTGTGCAGGGAATAGTGTGAATGGAGCGTAGGGTAAGCCATTTCAAAGCGAGGTTTTGTGTCAGAAAGCTAGACTCGCTTTGCATAATTCTGTGCTTATCCCAACGTTGTTGAATGGAAGCAAAAGTTGGGTATCTATATATTAATACGTGATGCCAAAACTTTGGACCCCTTTTTACGAAAATTGCACGGACGGAGGACCATAAAATTTGGCACACGTCTTATCGCTTATGTGTAGGAGAAAAGTAGAACGCTAATATTTTTAAATAAAAATGCTTAAAAAATACAGATACAAGATATGTATATATGTAGAATATATTTAATAAACACCCAGACCCGGAAGTGTAGACATTTAAATGTTCATCACACAAATGCCTGCTCCCGTCGCGAATTGAACCCGCCTCGTGGTAAGTCGGTGCGTGTATGCTAGCTCGTCAACCAAC
>NJDD01003713.1:58727-70066 GCA_002245505.1 Calephelis nemesis | reverse complement strand
CCGCCTTGCCTATTCCTGCCGCTATAACGTCAGCGCTTGCCGCTAACGTGATCCGTTTAGGAGAGTAAGGTATGCGGTAAACTTACTTTTGCTCGAGGCCTAACATCCCGGCCTAAGGTTGGCAACGCACCATCACTCCCTTGAGTGTCTCTAGGCGGCGAGAATTTCTTACTATCAAGAAATCCGTCTGCTTGTTTGCCTTACAAAATATATTACAAAAAATTACCACCACAGTGCAATTTATTGATCTTTCAAAATACATCTTTCAGGAGGTGATCTCTTCTCTTACACTCTCAAGCAACCCATTGGAGTTGCTGGCCTGATTCTGCCGTGGAACGTTCCGATATTAATGTTTATTGCAAAAGTAACTACAGCTTTAGCCGCAGGTAATGGTTACATTTATTTTTTTCTTCTTCTTCTTTTTAAATATGGTGTTCAATCGTTTTTGACGATTTATTTAGCCAATGTCAGGTACGGGACCACCACAATGTTTTTAACTTTCATTTATTTTTTATAATTGCTTTAAATTTCCCAAACATTTAATTTATTGTTAATATTGTACAGGTAATTTAATCTGACCGCCTCGTTGGTCGAGTGGCTAGCGTACACGCCTAACTACACAACAACAACCGCGAGGCTCGGGTTCGATTCCCGACGGGTTCGATGCCTGCCACATTTGTGTGATAAATATTTAGATGTCTGTATTTCCGGGTGTTTATTAAATTTATTCTGGTATCTATATATGTATTTCTATGTATTAATATTGTTGACTAAAACCCATAACACAAGCATATAATTTGCTTACTTTGAGGTTAGATTCAATTTGTGTAACTAGTACAAAAAAAAATGACGAACATTGGTTAGTCCTTTGACTAATAGTCCAACTACTTACCTTCCAGACATGTCGTAAAAGGCGAGTGTGTAGATTTAGCAAAAATCGTGGTAATGCTACTGAACACTAACTAAACTTATTGTAGATGTAAGCTATATTTTTCCTATGAAACAAAAACGGAAAAAACATAACTAAATGCGTTTTGTCTCTTTCTATTACTACTGTTAGAAGGTGATAGCAATAGCTTAATTAGTTTAGTAAGTGAACTACAGAATTACTACCATTGTACTGCTACTCCATCATCTTTACCTAGTTGGATAAGTCATGCAACGGCTCGTTTGAATTGATTTCTCTATCTTATCTATTCTCCTTCTATGATGCTCATATTGTCTTACTTCTGAGAGTATTAAATAAGATATCTTTTTTTCTAATACCTCCTACAAATTATCGCCTCTGTGGTCTAGCGATCCGGAGTCGGAATTGACTTCTTGAGGTCCCGGGTTCGATCTCCGTGTCGGGCACTGAAAACCTGAAAAACTTGTATCTTCAATTTTCTAATAAAAATGACGTTGCCCGGAATTTGATATGTACCCGATTAACGATAGGCTTGCCACCTAACACATTGTGGGACTTAGTATATTTGGCTAGTCTTGGGTGGTTGTGTCTCTGCCTACGTCTTCGGGCATATGGGCGTGAAGATATTTTCTTTACTAACAATAAACTAATATTTCCTTCAGGTTGTACTGTGGTAGTGAAGCCGGCAGAACAAACACCACTTACAGCTTTAGCAGCAGCGGCCCTGTTCGCGGAGGCTGGTTTCCCCCCCGGCGTGGTGAACGTAGTGCCTGGCTTCGGAAGTACCGCTGGAGCAGCTCTCACCCACCACCCTGATGTTGGAAAAATATCTTTCACAGGATCCGTTCAGGTATATCTATTATATGAAAATGAGTCGCTCAATTAGTAGGTAAGCGCATAACTTTCAAAGGACTGGACCGATTTGGCTAATTCTTTGTTGATTGTGTTAGTTGTTATCAAAAGAAGGTTTTAATGAAGAGAAAAGCCGGGAAAGTTGTAGTGAAAATGGTAAAAATAATACTTTATTATTTTCCATACTGAACGTGTGGAACGGAGTTCTCCGAGACAGCTAGTATTAATATATTATCTACTACCGGCTCGCCCTGACTTCGCACGATTATGAAATATACATATAAACCTTCCTCTTCAATAACTTTAGATATCTGTTGAAAAAAACCTCATGAAATTACTTTGCGTAGTTTTAAAGATTTAAGCATACAAAAGGACATAGAGGCAGGGGAAGCGAACTTGTTTTATGCTATGTCACATACAAAATAAATCGAAATCAAAGTGAAGTAAACAAATTGTATGCTTGTGCTATTTCTATTCAATGATACAAACACAGAAATACGTAACTAGACACCGAAATAAATTTAATTAACACCCAGTGCCGAATACAGTCACCCACGTAAACTCACCCAAATGCTAGTCCATGTCGGAAATCGAAACGTGTTGACATTAAGCGTGGGTCCTTAATCCATAGGTACTCATGAAATAACATGTCCTGACTGACTAATTCATCATCGCCAAGCCAAAACTATTAGGCTGCGTTCAGACGACACGCGTACGCCACGCTCACCATCACCCGCGTCGAAAACGCTGATTTTTTTTCGACATAATTTGAGCCCTATTGTAACACCAATATTCTCAAACTGCATTAACCAAATCAATCCGCTCACGCCACGCGCACGCCAAGCGCCCGCCACGCACCCGCCAAGCGCACCCCACGCGCACCCCGCGGGTCATCTGAACACGCCCTTAAAGTTACAGTCGTAAAATTTTATGAGTAGGGTTGTTTTATTGAGTAGACGCCCACTAAGGACGGAATTTTAGAAATTCCAATCCTAAGGGATTGAAAGTTTGTATGGAAGACAGTCATTTTTTAAGACCAGGTAACCGGTTTACATTCAAATCGGTCCATCCGTTCAACTTACGATGCCGCAGGCAGACACACAGATACATCAAACTCATAACACTCCTTTTTTCCGTGGTTAAAAAGCCTTTGTCATTCCCTGACTTTCTAACTATATCCACATATTAAAGCTCCACCATGAAATCGTTTCGGCAACAAACACGTTTTTAAATGTATAATATTAATCTGGATTTTACTTCTCAGGTAGGAAAGCTAATACAACAAGCAGCTGGAGCTGTTAACCTCAAGCGCGTCACTCTAGAGCTCGGCGGGAAGAGTCCTCTGATCATTATGAATGATGCAAACAGTCAGTATTTTTTCATAGTATTTTTTTAGCTTAATACGTACAGAAGATCACAGATCAAGCTATCTAATGGTAGCCTCTATTCGATAATAATATAGTCTAATAATATAATCTATATATAAAAAAAATCAATTGTTGTTCGTTAGACTCGCTAAAACTCGAGAACGGCTTACCTGATTTGTATAATTATGGTTTTGAATTATTCCACGAAAGGTT
This sequence comes from Calephelis nemesis, assembly GCA_002245505.1. Taxonomy (NCBI): domain Eukaryota; kingdom Metazoa; phylum Arthropoda; class Insecta; order Lepidoptera; family Riodinidae; genus Calephelis; species Calephelis nemesis. Next base: position 66,727 of record NJDD01003713.1, on the reverse strand, counting down.
TAAAAATAAGAAAAAGGAGTGAACTGCAAAGTAACTAGCAAAAACAACATTTTATTTTTTCCCATACAAACAGAAGGGGTGAAACGAAGTTCACCGGGACAGCTAGTTTTCATTAGAAATCTTCATTTGTGGCCTCTTGTACATAAACCATGGTCCAGTCGGTAATTGAACATAAACTAAACACAGCGATTTAAAGGTTGGCAATGCTTTTGGCTTGAGTTCGGTGGTGATCACTTTCCGTCAAGTTACCCATTTTCTCGTTTTCCTATAAGTGGAGGTTGAGCTCTGTTTTTTTCCATATATGAAAAAATTGAGTTAAATTTCTGCATTTTTTTATGTTAATAAGGGCTTGTAAGCAGCTCGTTGCGGGAAGATATCAATGGCCAACTACACCAAACATGTGTATAACATGTTACATGTTGACACCATAAATGTTACAGAGGCGTCACTTCCTGTAGCCAGGATGTTAGGCCTATTGTGCTTATCTACCGGCTACCATTCCCTCCAGCACGGAATATGACAGTTATTATGGCGGCTGGAATAGGTAAGGTGGTGGATCCCTACCCGGATAAGTGTCTGTACAGCACTCTAGTGCCAGTGGTACATACACATACATACATATCTTCACGCCAAGTCCCTTACGGTGTAGGCAGAGAGTATCGAGTGCCAGACCTTACGATCCTGACCTTAATCTGTCTTGCTTCCTTCACATTCATTACCCTTTTCAACAAACACGCCAGTTTCGGAGACTCTTGACTCCACCCTCGGATAATATCCGATTGATCTGATCGTGAAATGTCAGCCTTGGTCTCCCCGGGTACCTACATCCATCCGCATTCGCATTGTATATCTGCTTTGTCAATCTTTCATCTGTCATTCTTTCCACATGCCCGAACCAGCGGAGAATGCCCTTTCGCATTTTAACACCAACACTTTTTTCAATCCCACTCTTTCTTGGATCTCACTGTTGAGCGTTACACCACAGATTTTTCGTAGTGCTCTCATTTCGACCGCATTCTCCTACTTTCATGATCTTTCTGACATACCCAACTCACCAGCGCCAGTGGTTTTCTTGATAATTTCCTACTTAACCCGTGCTTGCAACTTACGAGCTCCCTGACAGAGAAGTAGACTCTTAGCGGACTGAAACTGCTGGGGGAAAAATAAATAATGGTAATTTCAAAATGTATCTCTCGAAAACATAGAAATGTTTCCCAAATTGTTATTAACTATTTGGAATCCTGATAAACATAGAATGTAAATACTATTTCCAGAGCTGATGAGACTATCTTTTCCAACTTCGAAAGAAAAAACCTTTTAGTATTTGCTAAGTCGATCAACTGAAACTGGCTGATTTGTTTGACATCACTTATTTTAACAACTAGATTGAAAGCAAATACGGGCAGTTTTATTTTTATTTTGTTAAACAAGTAGGCGTCTTATCAATGCCGTAAATATTACTGGTCCATTACTATCTTAAGACCCGGGATCTTATTCTCTCTCGGGATCTTATTATATCTCAGTTCTGACAGGTATATCTCTCTAAATCATAAATAAGATCATAGTGAGCACTGGCGGCATGGCGAAAAGTGCCGAACCACATAATCTAGTGAGCTGATTTAATACCCATATTAGCAGCGGGAGGCGGGGTTCTCCCAACCCGCCGCCGAGAAATATTTTATGTCCTTGTGTACTACTTTAAATGACCTCACTATGATGATACTAATGAAATTTTAATAATAATAATTATTATTACATCAAAACAAAGTTGAGATGTAACAACAACTAAATTCCTAAGATTGGCTAAGCTAGAATTTCTATGCCTTTTTTTTTTTTTTTTTTTTCACGCAGGGGAAATGCCTTTACGCACGACCGGGCCCAGATGGTCGGGCCCGAGTGTGGGACTCGCTAGGGCCCAGGCCCTCCTGCCCCGGCGCCGCCGTCGAGAAGCGTCGGCGGCGCCCTCCTACGGGGGGCAGTCCTACCCACTGAAACCCCTGCGGAGACCTTCTTGCCGCCCGGCTAGGAGCGAGATGGGGTCGCGTTGGCATTCACCATCTCGCTCCGCGGCTACGGCCCGGTCCTCACCGGGCCTCCCTCCGCGCTGAAAGAGGAGCGACTCCGGCCACTGGAGTCGCCCCCCAGGCGTGCGAGGCCGTGCTGGCCAGAGGAAGTCCCCCGACTCCCCCCGGCAGCCCCGCATCGGAAGCACTCTGAAGACGGATGAACCGCCTTCTCGCGCCCCCGGTCCGCCTGCGCCGGAGCGGGCCCGTGTTGGGATCGTCCTCCCGGGCCCGCTCCGCGGTCTCCTTTTGCGTCATTACGTCTTCGCAAAAGGAGACCACCGCCTGCCAGGGCCTGTCACTGCCGAGCATGGCGTTGACCACGCTCGGCAGCGAGAGGTCCTCTCCTACGATCGCTGAGAGAGTACGCCGCTGTTGTTCGAAGGCGACGCACTCTCCCAGCGTGTGGGACGCCGTATCCTCTGGCGCCCCGCACTCGTGGCAGGCGGGGGTCGCCTCCCGTCTCGCGATCTTGTGCAGATACTTTTCGAAGCATCCATGCCCGGAAAGCACCTGCACAAGTCGGAACGTCAGCGACCCGAACCGCCGCTGCAACCACCCTCGGAGGACCGGTCGGATAGCCTCCACCGTCGCCTGTCCAGGGACAGGTGGGGCTAGGTCCTCCTTCCACCGCTCCAACGTGGTCTCCCACGCCTGCCTCTGCATGCGCCTCACGTCCTCCCACGCCAGGGGCTCCCCACGCGCTCTCGCCGACGATACCGTGAGGTATGTGTCGGCAAGAGCACGCGCTTGGAGCTCCCAGGGCGATTTCTATGCCTACCTTATCTAGAATTATGGTAATTTAAGAGATGAAGTTGGTTTTTTGCAGTTGGTCCGCGCTCCTTTGTAAAATAGACCATCTGCCTTCCTTGCCAGGCAGATCGTAAAAAGGCACCGTCACTAACACCGTCGGCTTACCGTCACTAACACCGTGACCTTTACTAGGTACCGCCTAGGTGGTAGAAATAGATACCGCCTTACCTATTTCTACCACCATAACGTCCAATGCTTGCCGTTGACGTGTTTTGGTACGGAGGGTTAGGTAGCTGGTAAGTTTACTTTTGTTTGAGGACTAACATCCCGGCCTCAGGTTGGCAATGCACCATTACCACCTTTGGTGTCTCTAGGTGGTGTGAATTTTTTACCATCAGTAAATCCGTCTACTTGTTTGCCTTCCATTATCAAAAAAAAGAGGTACTAGTATCGTTGAGGTAGGTACACACATAAAATGAGTACACGCTTACTTCGATGTTACATTAAAATGTAGTTTATACAATGATATATATTGATATATTATATTGACATATATTATTATTAAATCACCTCTGTGGTCTAGCGGTTCAGGTGTTGGACTTGACTGCAGAGGTCCCGGGTTCGAATCCCGGTTCGGGTAACAAAAAGAAAATTTGGATTTTCCAATTTTCTAATAAAAACAAATGTTGCTCGGGATTGGATATGTGCCCGGTTGGCGATAGGCTTGCCATCTATCACATTGTGGGACTTAGTGTCTTCGGCTAGTCGTGGGTGCCCTGGTTGTGCCTCTGCCTACCTCTTCGGGGATATGGGCGTGAAGATACTTTATATATATATACTGATTTGGATTAAGAAATATAGTATATATTTTGTATTCGTTATAAACGATAAAGCTTGCAGCGAAGAGGACTGAATGTTTTCTAAAACTTCAGTCTGCATTTCTCTCTGTAAGCGGCTTAAGCGAAGCTCCAATGCTTGTTAAAGTAATAAGTAGGTACAGCCCACGGCCGTAAATAAACCGACAATGTCTAGTTATTATAACAAGGATATTAATTCCTTATCTAGAACGCTAATAGCTGCTCGTCTTATAACTATGTTGCAGCAATATCGAAATGAAATGAAATTTATTTATTTGCGGAATATGTGTGTTAATGAGATGTTACAATAATATTTCAGTATATCAACATATTCTACCATGTTTTGGTGTGCAAATATTTATAATTACAATAGGGTTATTTAAATACATATACTTTAACTTTTAATCCAATCTACATACCTATGTATGTAAGTGATTTTATAACTTAAGAACGGGCTCACTTATTCAAACCAAATGTTTAAGGTTTTTTTTTCAGACTATTAAGTAGATGGTTAATGTGAAGTTTGCATAAAATCGGTAGAGCCCTTCTTCATTTATTACATTTTTTGTAACAAATGAATTCAATAAATGGCGCATCATTTTGTTAATGGGTATTTTTTAGTCAAATTGAAACTATTTTTTAATTGGATTGTGCTGTCACATTGTCCCTTTTTTCGTTTTAAACTAGCTATCAATTAATAAATTAATTTAATTAATATAATTTTTTTTCGTTTAAATCAATGAATTTGATGTTCCAATATATTTATTAATATTTCGGTTTATAACTAGTTTAATTATTTATTAGCCCTAAAGTTGTCTGTCAGAGATCGCTCTGAAGCGATAAGACCGCCTTTGTGCACCTGAGTTAAATATTGTTATAAGTTAAAGAGTGTGTATATTATTATTAAATTGATGTGTGTATTATTTTGTAAATTTTCGTGCATAATAAAGTGTATTCATTCATTCATTCATTCAAACATTTCAAAAATTATATAAATTTAATAATATCTACCGTAAACTACCACCGTCTCCTAACCTAGCCTTACCCTACACTAGGAAAAGAAACGGAAAAATAACTCTTAAAAATAAACAATTGCTTTGACATTCTAGAATAGGCAACATGCAAATAGATCTCCTGGTGGTAGGACATTTTATCTACAGATATCAAAGTTGTTAAAGATACTGACTACCTACTAAACTCTATTTTTTAGCAAACGAGAACAGAACCAAAAACATATACTGCATTATTATTGGTCCACACAATCAACATAAAGTTAATTTCAATCAAACATAACAAAAGCATAGTGTCGATTGCTACAAACGTTATATCTCACTCTGTCAGTATCGGAAACATGCGACGTACATACTGAATACAACGAGTTAAAATAAATAGACTATAGTTGCTAGAGTGGTATTGTGATCCTGGTAGCTTTTGAAGATTTCTAAGTACTTTTTTGTAAATAGATTTACATGCGAAAACCGGACGGTATAACACACTGTCACTGCAACTCCGTGATATTTAACGCTTAAAATCCGCATCGCTGCACCCGCAGCGTTTTGCGTCGGCAGTGTGGTACCGCCTTAGCCTCACTGTACTCTTGTTTACAGTTGACGTCGCTGCTCAGTACGCCTCCATGGGTGTATTTGCGAACCAAGGACAAATTTGCATTGCTGCCTCAAGATTATATGTACAATCTGGCATTTACGATAAGTTCGTAGAAAAAGCGGTGCAGCTTGCAAAGAACCTTAAAATCGGCAACCCAGAAGATCCGACAACTCAACATGGCCCCCAGGTACTAAACTTTTTTATAATCTGTTATTTTACGAAATGACACTACCACCTTATCATTTCTTTTTTTTAATTCAAAAGTAACTAGGTAGCTTACTTAGTATGTTATGTATAAACATTGATAATCTACTCGTAATACAGTGTAAGTTTAAAATTATAATTGCAAAAGTTAATGAAATGAATGGATGTTGTTAGGTACTCTTTTACGCAACTACTGAACAGATTTAGATTAATCTTTACAGGAATACAGTTAATACCTACATCAGAATAACAATAAAAATGTAAATTGGTACACGAACTATGAAAGGTAGCTAGTGGATTTATATGTACATGACATTAATGTTCGTATCGTTTCTAGGTAAGTACCCATTTAGGTATATAATAAAACTGTTTCGGAGTTAATTCTACTTAAAAGATATTTAATAAAGTAGGTCGAAGCGACTAAAAATGGGTAGCAAAAGAAACACATTTTGATTATTTTAACAATCGACATTACGAGGGATGTGTGTGTGTGTGTGTCTGGCGTCGTAGTTTTTCAGAAGAAGAAATCCTTTCATCTTCTTCATCAAATCCTTGTATGAGATTTTTTTTTGAAAACTGATGTTATCGAGATGGTTCTTAGCTATAGTTTACAGAGATCTCTCCAGGCGTTTAAGGTCACCATTTCCGGCGACATTTGAAAGCATCGAAATGTGTATGAGACACACTATTGGCATTTTTTTCATTTTTGAATGTACGTGTAACCTAGCAATTAAAATATTTTATTGAATCAGGGGTTACTTTGCGGAAATCCATTGTAACAGATGTAAAATAAGCCTTTATTTTGCTAATTCCGCGTAAGCAGTATAACTGTTGTGGCAAGTAATCCTCCAAACGACACAGAATGTGACAAGCCTAACTAACGTTCCCACCACCCACCTCCGCGACCAGAACACGAATATAGGAAGATCTCGGGAAACAATATAGATTGTCACGTTCTTCACATGTGACAACCCTACCTAAAGTTCCCACCTCCCACCACCGCGATCAGATCACAAATAGAGTCCGAACACGGGAAAGCAATTAAAACACAAAACAATGCTGGTTCAGCTAAGCTAGTCCGATGGTCGAGCTCAAAGATAGGAGTTGCCTACTGGTAAACCCATCGACTTTAGACTTGTTAAATTCGTCTTAACTAGTTCATATTTTTGTATCGAAGACATGGTGACAAGGACCTGATGAATGTTGTGTGGCTGATGGACCATAGTTTAAATTTACGGTATTTTATTTCGTAATCTTTGCAGTTTATCTTAAGCGCATCAAAAAGAGAGGTGTTGTAAGTTACATTTGTATGAGTGTCTGTTTCTGGCTGTGGCATCATAATATTTGAAAGACCTTTTGTCGTTGGTTCATTAGTTTTTTTTTTAAATTTAGAATTATTAGTATTTTTTTGGGTGTCTGTACTTTGTAGCCCGGCCGCGATACATATCGGATTTACTAAAACGATAGGGACGAAATTTGTCTAACCTTCGTGTTGATCCGGGCTCCTTTGTAGAATAGACCATCTGCCATCCTGCCAGGCAGCTCGTAAAAGGCGAGCACAGGCTTAACGTCACTAACACCGTGACATCTGACTAGACAGTAGAGTTCTGCATTGACTCACCCGGATTGATACCGTCTTACCTTTTCCCGCGGCTATAACGTCAGTACTTACCGTTGACATGCTACGGTTCGGAGGGTAAGGTAGCCGGTAACCTTACCTTTGCTATAATCCTACCATCCCGACCTCAGGTTGCAGGTTTGCAGCGCACCAATACCACCTTTGGTGTCTTAGGTGGCGTGAATTTCTTACCATCAGGAAATCGTTCTGCTTTTTTGCCTACCGATATCATAAAAAAGGCCTGACTTACAGAAAATGTATGAATGAAATCGTTTTATATTTTTAACTAAGTACATTAAAGTCACCTTATCGCCTCTATGGTCTGGCAGTTCAGTTGGACTTGACTGCATGAGGTCCCGGGTTCGAATCCCGGGTCGGGCAACAAAAATAAAATTTTCTATTAAAAAACAAATATGTTGCTCGGGATATTAGCCGTTAGGAACTTGGCGTAAAGATATGTATAACTTTTAGTTTAAATGTTATTGTTCATAATAACATTGTAATAATAATATTACTGTTTTCAAGTTATTAGTTCTGTAATTCAGAAATTAATAATCAAACATAAAATATACGTAACAATAAACTCTCAGTTATTTGATTTTAAATAACCAATTATACTGATAATTGGTTGGAATAACTATTACAAATGTACGAAACGTTGACGATTCTGAAACTATTAGGTTTTTTTATGATAATGGAATGCAAACAAGCAGACAGATTTCCTGATGGTAAGAAATTCAACGCCGCCTATAGACACCATAGGTTGTATGGTGCTTTACCAGACTTAGGCCGGGATGTTAGGCCTCGAGCAAAAACAAGTTTACCAGCTACCTTATCCGTTGAACCGGAGCACGTCAACGACAAGCGCTGATTATGGCGAAAGAAATAGATAAGGCGGTT
>NJDD01003713.1:13490-31114 GCA_002245505.1 Calephelis nemesis | reverse complement strand
GGATTCAGCTCCCAAAATAGTGAGGAGAATGTCCACTTGGACATTGGCACTTGACAAGACCAAGGGTATAACGGAAGGCGATGCACAATTCTTCACTCTTACATCTGACTAGCCTGTCACGTCAGCCACGTGGTATTATGACGAAGCACCGATAGGTAAATCGGCAATTAAAAGGTTTACTTACAAGATTAAAGACACGTTGTCTTAAGTATGGCTAGGCTAATTAAAAAAAACAGTTTATTATAATAACTAGATAAGAACCCGGCTAAGCTCGGGTAAAATGTGACATAATATACATTTAGATGCAAAATGTAGGTAGATATTTCTCTAGTCACCGGTTTTCAAGGAATATTAAAGGTATCAGCAAGACGTAGATTCGTATAGCTTCACTCATTGTGTTTAATATAGTAAATAAAAACTGCCAAAGTTTTTTTTTTTAAATCAACATTTAAAGTAAAGTAACATAAATTAACAAAACAAATTGCAATGAGTACTTATCCGAGAATTTAGCTGGGGGGTTACCATAAGCTCTTAAAACAGTACTATTTCAACAATACTAATTGTCAGTCGAGAAAGACAACCTTATGACGTATATCATAAAGTTGCTTATAAAAGCAGACATTTAGCAAGATGGAAATAATACTGCTTTAAGCGTTCATGGTAGGGCCCCAGAGGTTATAAAGGAATATTCTCTATTACACATCACAAAACGGAACGTTTATTGACTACCCAAGATGGCGACTATGATTTGTCTGTCAACACATTAGAATTTAACATAGAATTTAACAAAATACTCGACAATCCGAATTTTGTGGATATATGTTGTCGACTCAAAATTATTTTTTTTATGTTTTATTATTCAGGTAAGGTATCAATCCAGTCTACCGTACCATTGACGAAATTATTAATATAAATTATTCAAGAAAACGTTCAGACTCGTAGTTAAATTGTGAAAAGGGATACAAGGTTGTAAAAGCATTAATCATCAGGGTCGGATTTCCCAATAGGCCCAGTAGGCCCAGGCCTAGGGCGGCAAAATTTGCTCTGCTCAGAAAGCCAGGCAAAAGACAATTTGTGAATAACGATTCATTGCTTCTCACAAATAGAAATGGTAAGAATCAGTATCTGAAATACAATCAGAGATAATTAAATCATTTACTGATTATCGTTACTTTTTTTTTCATTTTTATTTAATTTCTATAGTTGATTTAATTTTGCAAGCTTTACAGCACATTTTTTTTGTATGACATTGGAAGGCAAACAAGCAGACGGATTTCCTGATGGTAAGAAATTCCCGCCGCCTAGAGACACCAAATGTGGTAATGGTGCGTTGCCAACCAGAGGCCGGGATGTTAGGCCTCGAGCAAAAGTAAGTTAACCGGCTACCTTACCCTCCGAACCGGAACACGTCATGACGTTATGGCGGCAGGAATAGGTAAGGCGGTGGTACCAATCCGGGCGAGTCGTTGCGAAACTCTACCACCTAGATATGTCACGGTGTTAGTAACGGCAAGCCTATGCTCGCCTTTTACGAGCTGCCTGGCACAGGAAGGCAGATGGTCTATTCTACAAAGGAGCCCGGACCAACACGGGGGAAAAACATAAGGGGAGGTGCGGTAATCTTTCGTAGGCCTAGGGCAGCCAACGTATCAAATCCTCCCCTGTTAATCATGTGGCACGTGGAAGTGCAAGACAATCCTAGCACAATCCAAAGACCAAGCCTATAGAAAATAATTTATGCTCTTCAGTTAAATATACTAGATATTTACCGGAATACAAGCAACGCAACCGGAATCTTATCGGATATAATTTCTTTTCTAGAAACGTCGAAATTAGGTTAAATATTCACACAGTATTTTCTTACAATATATATTTTTACTTTTAGTCCACTTAAGTAGCAAAAGTAAACAAGGATTAAAAAGTTACTGAATTATAGAAGCTCGCAGAAAGCACTCACCCAAATATAGGGAATCCTTAATACTTCGAGGTCGGAGTTCAATCGTTGAAAGGACGGCTCGCTTTTCTTTTTTTGGAATGACTAATATGTTGCCAACCTTGCGGTTTTTACAACTACAACGGGCTTTGTGGGCCGAGCAGAGTGTTCAGCCCGAGACATCATTATTTAGATGGACTGGACTGTTCCCTACCACGACAGCAACAAGGGCTGTCTCCCGGGAAACCGCACCTCGACTTGGTGCTGCGATCTGGTAACTGGGTGGACTTGATGGAGGAATAGTGGCGGTTCGTCGCTTGGCGTTAGGCGCCGGGCGCAAGAGAGGTCTTCGTCGTCGAGACCGGCGCCGACGGTGTAGTGTAGTGTCCTGTGAGTTAGTGTTGCCTGGATTAGATCCGGTTATTTGATCCGGAGGATCTCCTAAGTTTGGCGGAAGTGACGGGGTCTCCTAAGTTTTGGCAGGCGCGTTTACGATCGGCGTGTAGTCACACGCGGATGCTAACACCGGGATTGGGAAAAATGGCTCGCTCGCTGTTACGGCGTTTTATACTCACTAGTTTAATGGCGGGGAACTGGTTTGGATATTTTGACAAGATAACTATTTCTTCGTTACACATCCATTAGCGAGTGGAATAAAAAGTTTAAAAAATATTCGTGGATCCACCTTGCGGGTTAAAATATGTGTTAATATTTAATTAATAGCCTATAGATAGATTTAATTAAATATTTAGACACCACAATATGAAAGGATATCTTGGTATGCTTTAACATCTTTGTAATAACTTTTTTTACATACATATCCCGCACATACGTAAACTTCATTTTAAAGAAAAAGTGGTATTCATTGACACACTCCTTTTAAATCCACACGGAATATAAGGTATTGTTAGTCCACATGTGCCAAGCTGTGGATATAAATGCAATGAGTGACTCTTTTTACATGAGGTAACCAACAGAGTATGATTTTTCTCATGTTTACACTGACACTTTTTTCAATCCCAATTTTCACTTTTTCACTGTTTTGAATTTCTCAGTTAATACAACACCCCATTCACAATTTGTAAATATATGTTCAATACACAAATTTTAGTACATGAAGATGAATTTAATGCTACTTAGCTTTTTACCGTGATAGTCAGGTAATTTTAGTGACAATAATACGCGTCGCGGCAATGTATTGCGGAGTTTCGTAGGCAATTTAAAATGCATTAGCTTAAATATTCGGAGGTTGGCGACTTGAATTTGGGTAGCTTTGAGCAAGAAAGATTTTCAATCGAAAGTCCAGAGATTTTCGGATTTACTCGAAGGTAGAAGACGTTAAAGCTGTGATTAAACGCTATCTTAATAAAAGTACTAATGTATGAAGACATGTGTTAGCATCTATAGTAGTCTGTGATGACGACTCTGTCACCAGCTAGTAAAATAGACTAGTTTTCATTTATTTTATTGAACAATAATAATAATAATAAATCATCTTTATTTCACATAAACCTACAAGAGGCACTTGTGACGGGTCTATATAATAATAAATCTACCACCGGATCGGAACGAATCGGATTTAGGCGTTACTTTGCCAAATTCTTTTTAAAAGATGTGGAATAAGCCTTTATTTTGCTAATTCCGCGTAAGCAGTGTAACTATTGTGACGAAAAGCCTTCCAAAGGACACAAAATGGTGATACGAATTTCCAATATAAAAGTAAATTAAAGTAGCCTTGTTCTAGTCATCAATTATGTGTATGTGGCAGGATTTGGTTAAAATCGGGATTTTGATTAAAATTCCAGCATCTTTAAGACAACCGAAGAATAAAAGACTGGATGTAAGAATGAATAATAACGCGGAATTAGCAAAATAAAAGATTATTTTACATCATTATCATCATTATTTTATTGTTTAAAAATCTGCTTATTTATCAACAGCTTCCCTAACCACGTACCTGTAATTATCCAAGATGTTAATAGTTAGCTACGCGTAGGGTAAAACTGCTAAATATCGGCCATGTCAACATTTTTCAACCAAAAAAATCCTTTTATTTTTAATATTATTTGTATTTAATATAGATTTGTGTCGTTTTACAGTTCTGCATTGATTAAGTGTTCTATATTTTAAATTTGTTTATTTGATTTGTTCATGTTTTATTTTCTATTATTTTCATTTACAAACTTGACTGGTTATCTTTATATCGGCCGAAGATACCGTTATGTCGTCCTCTGTTTTCCCAAACATCGGCATATGTTTAGTTAATAGGGCGCCAAGCAAGTAACTACCTGAATGAAACGCTTAGCTGCTCAAATTATAAAAACGTTCATTTTTTGCACCTATAGAAAGTAATGAAGGACGTGCAAACTTTGCTATTAATGTTAGTGATTATAATATTGTGCTTTTTATAATTATTAATTAAGTAAATTCACGTTCAAAGCTCTTAGCTTAATTTGGTTGCCACATACTATCTTCCATTATGTTTAAATGCTGTATTCCTGTAAATGTTAAAGTCAATAAAATTGATTTAGAGTTATAAATTTCTATTGCATTCTTATTAAATACAATCTATTTTAATACATTTAAAAAGAAAAACAATAAAATATTATCCCCGAAACTTTTGTCAAGGAGGACCTAAGACGCTAATATAAAATTACTATTAATCAACTTCGGTTTTTACAAATGTTTAATCATATTAGCAGTCGCCTTTTAAATACTCTGATAAATTGCAGCTACGATTACTTATAAAACCACTATGGTCTATAGGCATACGTTTAAATACTCAATGTTCAATGTCAACGTAAAGCGGCCGGAATATGGTCCTATTGCCACCGAATGTGAATATAATATTGGGACCCCAGGGAAGTCGATGCAAATATCTCATTTTTGTGTACGTAAATGACTTAAGTATCGAAATCGAAGTCGGTTTTTTGCAGTTTTGCTGCTTTTAAATTATCTAACCATAAATTCAGTGTTCACCCTTCTAGTGTACTTACCAGTTTTGATGACCGGTAAACTAACTTAACTAAAAGGCTTAAGATGCCACCCATGTTGTCAATGTAACATTATTTATCTTTCTTTGTCATTTTATTATTTTTCAATTTAATTCCTAAAAAATTGTAAGCATTTCACTGAAATAAACGTTATTGGAAATTATCATCAATAATGATAAAAAAATAGTCACATTATTTTTTTATTTTATCAGTGCTACAAATCAATTAAGTCAGGGTGATAATATTAAATTCATATATTTCATCACCCTGACATAACTGATATAACAAGGACCAGCTTTTTCAGTAATATTTGATGGATGTGTTAACGTTAAACATGACAGAAACGATCTCTAATTAGGGTAATTTCACCGGTTCGCGTCCACTCAGTTCGCAGGTTTGAGGAAAGGTTTGAAAATATAAAAATGTTCTAGATCTAGATTTGAATTATATAATATTTTTCATAACCGAGATTAATATTTTAGTTCAGATGCTAAGGAGCCCAAAATTTTAGCATTCTTTGTATATAGCAGACAGGTCACCACTAGGTCACACAATTTTTCTTTATTTCACATCCACAATAGTTTTGAGCTATAACATATAATAATTCTTTTTTGTGTTAAGTACCAGCAAATTTTTAAGTAATTTAAATCATCTTTGTGATCTCGCAATCCAGTTGTTGAACTTGACTTCATCAAGTCTAGGAATTTCCTTATAACAAAAAGTTTGGCGCGGGATTGAGTATGTGTCCGGTTGGCGATAGGCTTACAACCTATCACATTGTGTGTGGGACTTATGCGTCTTCGGCTAGTCGTGGATGCCCTGTTTGTGCCTTTTCTTTCCTCATTAAGGATATGGGCGTAAAGATACGTTTTTATATTTAAAATTATTATTTTAAATTAATAAATAAAAAATACTATTTTGCCCGTGTTGGTCCTGTCTCATTTGCAGAATAAACCAGCAGATGGTAGAGTTTCGCAGCGACTCGCTCAGATTGGTTCTTTACATATTCCTGTCCACATGTTATATATCCAATCCCGCGCAACTAATTTTTTTTATTAGACAATTGGAAAGATTTAAAAATAATGTAGTTATATAAAAGTATGAAACATATTGGTTTCCGAAGCATTTGTTTTGCTGATTCTTCTCCTGACTGGCTAGGTTTGAAAACGATGGTAGTTTATGGTACCTAAGGTAAAACTTGATAATAATAAAATCTTATTAAATTAATTAACGATAGCCCTGTAATATTTATATATTATTATCTACAAAGAAAATATTCGTTAAAGTCCGTAACAGCGTATATCTTTTTATCTTTTAATGTGGAAGCCATTATTCATATTCTTAAATAAAGAAACACTTGTACTGTTTTACGTATCACTTATAATTTATTATTTTGTAACTAGCCTAACGGTTTCGCTTATACAACATCATCAGGTCTAAAACTTAAACCAAAAGTTAAAGATATGAATATTTGGAAGTTTTAACAAAAAAAAACATACATATGGAAGCCTATGGTGGACTCACTCATTTAAATTGAAGACATTTTTAATGAATTTTAGAGGGTACATGCAATTCTTATTGAAATTGATACATTAGTCGGATGAAGTAGTAGATTACATTTGTGTTTTCCAATCGTAGCAAGTAATTTGGACGAATAGTTTAAAAGTTATCATGATAAGATTGAACAGAATGGAACGCCATCAAACGTCAAACATAAATTAGCGTGTCACAGTGCTTTGCGACCGATATTGATTAAAAAGGAAGTTATGTGTTCGATTCCTATACTTTTTTTACGTATGTATATTAAATTATCGCCTCTGTGGTCTAGCGGTTCAGTTGTTGGACTTGACCGCAAGAGGTCCTGGGTTCGAATCCCGGGTCGGGCAACTAAAGAAAATTAGGTTTTTCCAATTTTCTAATAAAAAAAAAATTTGCTCGGGATAGGATTTGTGCCCAGTTGGCGATAGGCTTACCTATCACATTGTGGGACTTAGTATCTTCGGCTAGTCGTGGGTACCCTGGTTGTGGCTCTGCCTACCTCTTCGGGGATATGGGCGTGAAGATACTTTTTTATGTATATTAATCGATTACGTATATATATAAATTTTCTGATGTGACTTTGAAAAATGTATTTTTGGTTGATTGCCAGCTAGGCATTTTGGATCTGATAATGGAATTTTGGCATTACCCAAGTAGAAATTTACATCAAGTTAACCGACTTACCAAAATCGGGTTTCAATTATTCGAAATTAGTCGGGAGTCGTCAATAAAAGTCATGTCAGGGTCTTGGGTAAAGCGATGGCTTCATTACTCAAGCTCATAAAGTGAGATTTCGCGGCAACGAGGAAATTCACGATACGCTGATTTCTTCATAATTATTTCACTGAACAAAATTGTACAAAATGGCACTAAAACTGACTAAACTTCTCACACTTAAAATAAACACGAAATTCAATAATTATGAAAAAACTGCGACCATCTTTTCTCTCGATGGCGCCAAAAACCTCATTTACAGATGGTCTTATTTTTTTTTCTTTGACCACAAAAAATCTACAGAATACATTTCAATAAGGCATGGTAAGATTGAAGGTTGCACTATCGAGCAACTTATAGTGCAGGTAATTACCACATCCGATTGCGTAAAGTGGGAGTAAAAGTTTTCGTAATATTTTTTTCTGAATTTTTCTACGATCACGTACATATATCCGATAGGATTGCGTTCTATTTTATCTACCTATAGGTGACAATAGGTGATATTCTCCACTGTTTAAAATGTATTTTTTTTCTAATATTTACCATATAACAAAACTGTAGAAAAACTAATTCTGCTCAGTCTACAGTCGGCATAATAGTCTCGATATTGTAAGGACGGACAAATATTTTAGAAAAAATAGTAAATGTCCTTATTTTAACGATTTTGTTTAAATGGCTAAACTAATACTACGTCAAACTTCTGTAACAGTCTTTTTAAATAAAACGACTACTTCTTTAAATTACTTATTTAATGCCAATTGCGTACACACAACTTGCCTCTTCAAAAGTAATGAACAGAGTGATTAAAACGTAGTGATTATATTCTCTTTGAGAGTGATTTTTTAAAATTTAGATTCCAACCGGCGCGCGTCCGCATCGTTGACATGACCGTATTGCCATACCAAGTATTTGATAATCCTCAAATCATCAACAATTATTATTAAAATATTCGCAAAAATATTTAAAATAAACACACTAGATTTGGCTTGGTTCAACGGACATCCTGTATATTTTATAGAATGTTATCATAAAGTTGACGATTTATTTTTTTAAGTCATGATGATTATTGTTATCTTTCATACATATTTGTGATTTTTTGATACATAACAGTAGTGCTGTGGGTGACTCTGAAAGAGCTGTACACAATGGCTCCTGAAGTGAAATATACAAAGGTTAATGTTTTTTAAATTTGCATTTTAGTTTCTGTTTTTTTTTTAATCTAATGTTTAAAGGAGTTTTGTTCAGAGACTTTTCAACCCCATCGTATCCTATCACACTTTTGTCCCTCATATTACAATAAAAAATAATTATATACTTAATAATAATAATAATTATGCTATACCTAAATAACATTGGTTAGCTAGATGACATTTTTTTTCCAATTCTGTGTTTGGTTATGACAAAATTTCTTTTACTAGACCTAGACTTTTTTGGCGTAATTTAAATTCTTGCACCAGTGACATTCTTTCCTCTTTGCTCTGCCCACATTCCATCAGCAAATGTTGCACATCTTCAACCTTATCATAGTGTTCACAATTAGGTGAATCTTTTTTTTTTCATTAAGTACGAAAGATTTGCTGATGGATAAGTTTCTGATTGTGATCTGTTGTTATGAATCATAAAAAGCTCTTAATCCGTCGGTTCCGCACTTTAAAGTTATAGAATAGAAGACATAAATAACGGTCTTTATCTGTTTGTTTTTTTTAAATAGTTTTTATTATATTTCGTATATTTTGCGACGTAAGAAGAAAAAGGCTGGCATTCTAATTTCAAATATAATAACATCTATCAATAGTAATTATACTTGTAATGTTAATTCTGAGAAAACCTTTAGTTATTATATTATTATTATTGTTATTTTTTTAATATTAATTTTTGGTAATATTAATGTGTAGCATTGGATAACGTTTGTAGCTAACGTTCTGTTTTTATAACCAAATATACGTTTAGGCCTTGAAGATAAAAATTAAATCGATTATGATTATCTAGAGTAATATGTCTTAAAATTTAACCAACTTTAAAAAAAACTTCGAGGTTTTATGTTCAATCCCTGTTTTATACATGTACAACGTCTTTCTCAGTCATTCAACAAGTATTTTTTGTAAGTAAAAAATTCTATTGCGGCATTGCGCACTTTTTTTGAATGGGTAAAAACTTCTAAACTCGCGTTAGGTCGCGTGACGCGTTAATCCTCAGGTTTTTGCATACTTATGTTGAAATTTTTAGTTTGCTTACATTAATATTAAAAATATTATAAAAATGTAGTGCGCACTGATGTTACTATTTTTGAAATATTTTTTTAATTTTCTTTTCATTCAAAATAAAATTGTTTCATAAGTTTTAGCTGCATTTTAGTTCAGTTGCTGTAGAGCCTAAAAGCACGGCATCGTCTGTGTAAAGCCAGCAGTTCAAAACTTGATCACCTATACGCATTCCTACCTTTATTGGCTTACCTTTACTTTAATTTGATACCTTTATAAATGATACCTTTAAATTCACTTGTCCTTATATAAGGCAAATAAACGCGCTGACAACACACAGTCCTGCTGGACGTCAATATTGACATCAATCCAAATCTACATATTACCCTCTATCCAGTACCCAAAAGACACAAAAAACTCACTGACCCATAGCCAGATGCTTACTCTACGATATTGCGAAGCGAAAACAGTTCATCTCTACATCCTCTTCCAGACCTGTAACTGCCTTGAGCTTCTTGATGCCTTCCATCGCACACCCCTTGTACCCTTGTATCCTCTTTTCAATTATTTTTCCACGGGCTTTTGAAATTTAAAAATACTGTAAAAATCTATTTGTTGTGTAAGTGTGCAACGATGTGGTTAGATCTGAAATGTAGAGAGATACGATATATTTTAGATCTTCATTAACAACCAATGGGTAGATGCAGTCAGTGGAAAGACATTTGAAACAAGAAACCCTCACAATGAACAGGTGACAGCAAGAATCGCTGAAGGAGACAAGGTAAGTTTTTAAAATATAGCGAAAATATTAAAAATGTAACAATTTTGACAATAAAATGTCTTATCATTTTAATGTGGGCTTAAATTGATAGAATATTTATCATGTAATCGATAAATGTAATATGCTAAGCATTATACATCATCATCATCATATATGTATTTGTAATTTATTTTTCAATATTAGGATTTTATGTTTTACAGCGCTTCACTAAGATTAACATTTTGAAATAAAATTACAATTACATATTTATTTCTTTATTATAATGAAATTCTGAAATATTTTCCAATATACCACCTAACATTTATGGTGTCAATAGGCCACTGTTATCGCTTTCCATCATTCATTCAGTGTGAAAAATAAACATACTTATAATGTTTTTAAGTTTTGTGATAATATTGTTTACGATATTATATAAATTTTAGGCAGATATTGACGCTGCAGTAAAGGCAGCGAAAGCAGCATTCCACCGGAATTCAGAATGGCGACTGTTGAGTCCTAGCGACCGAGGAGTTCTCTTGAACAAGTTGGCTGCTTTGGTTGAACGTGACGCAGAATATTTAGCTCAGCTGGAGACTATAGACAATGGCATGCTCGCTTCCAGCACTCAAACGTTCGTTAAGAACGCTACAAAATTCGTTAGATACTTCGCAAGCTTAGCAGACAAGGTTGAAGGGGCAACAATTCCTATCGGTAATATCAATTTTTTTTAAACTCTTAGATTTGAATTTAAAAAGTTTACGAAGTAGGTTATTGAATTTATTTAATTGAAAGTTGATATAAACCTGAACTTATTGTAAAATATTAAAGCGGAAGAAGCTAAAGTAAATAAGGATTTGAAAACTGAAAAGTAGCGGTATGTATCAAGTACAGTACTATTATTTAAGTTATCTGCTTCGGCTTTACACTTTTTACTTTTACTTACAATACCTTACCTGTTTCTGAAGCCATTTCTGATAGTCGTGTTTCTTATTAAAGAGCAAAATAATCTGCAATTACTCGTGCAGGTTAAATTCTCTGCTTTATTTTCCCCGTGTTGATCCGAGTTTCTTTGCAGAATAGACCAACTACCTTCCTGCCAGGCAGTTGGTAAAAGGCGAGCATAGCATTACCGTCACAAACAACATTACATTCTACTAGATGGTAGAATTTCGCAGCGAGTCACCCAGATTGGTACCACTACCTTACCAGTGCTTGCCGTTGACGTGTTCCGGTCTGGAGGATAAGATAGCCAATAAATTTACTTTTGTTCGAGGCACAACATCCCAGCCTCAGGTTGGCAACTCACCATTACCAACTTTGATGTCTCTAGATGGCTCGAATTTCTTACCATCAGGAAATTCTACTGCTTGTTTGACTTCCAAAATCATAAAAATAGGTTTGCAAATCAACGTATGGTACGTTCCAATCTAATCCATCCATCCATCCAATAAACTTATGTCCGCTTGTTTGTCTTTCTATAATTAAAAAAATATGATTTTAGGTGGTGATCTCTTCTCTTATACCCTCAAGCAGCCTATTGGTGTCGCTGGTCTAATTCTACCATGGAATGGCCCACTTTCTCTAATGCTCATGAAACTTGCTCCAGCCTTAGCGTCAGGTAAGACAATAAATTTAAATAATACAAGTAATGAAACTGTATTAATACACATGTACTAAGCTGTAAGTTAAGATGAAAGCAAAAGTAAATCCTTTTCCCTTTTTTGGCCATCTCTGGCTAAAACAGTGATATAGTAATAGGTATATAGCAGCTTTGGCTCCATCGGGAGAAAATATGGTCGTATTTTTTTTTTTGTAATTATTGAATTTCGTGTTCACATCAAGTGAAATTAATCAATTTTGGTGGCATTTGGTATAACTTTGTTTAGTGAAAGTGCACAAATGAAATACTCATGAAGAAATTAGTGTATTTCTTCGTTGCTGTCAAATGTCACTATATGAGCTTGAGTAATGAGGCCACACTGACATGACTTTCTTTGACGACTTATGACTAGTTTTGAATTATTGAAGCACGATTTTGATAAATCGGGTAACTTGATGCAAATTTAAACTTGACTGGCAAATACTAACGCGAGTGCCATAAACTAAAGAAAAAAAATATAGTAACTAGCAAGTTTGATTTAGACTTTTTGATAGCTAATGCGTTGCATACCTCGCGGTTTTACAACTGCACCGTATTTTATGAATTTAGACTTGCTGCACAACATATGTATGAAAATATTCTGTTGTCTGGGATGATATATATATATTTTTTTAATTTGTGTGCTCAGAAATTGGCATAATATCGTCTGGCCACTACAAGTGAAATTATCTATCTCTTTCGCGGGAATGCATTCAGATATCGAAATGAAAAGTTTCTTGACATTTTCAGTGTCTTATGTATATCCACACAAAAACCATAAAAGCATGTCTTTGGTGCATTGCGAAGTGAAATAAAGACAATTAAACACATTTTCGCATTTATGCTATGGAATAGAACGGAATATATTTTATTTCACCTTACAAAAGGCACTTGTGACGTGTCTATGTAATAATTATATCATTTATGTAATACTAAAATGAATATCATATTATGTGTATGAAAGATATTTGCTGAACCATCGAGCAGCCATCACCGACAATGTTTGCGTTGTCGTCCGATTTAATAATCAATCCTAATCCAAAACTCGCTGTCCAAGATTGACATTTTGATCCATTTTTATGTTATCGCTTGCCAATAACATATCTGTGGACAGGATGAATATGCAATTAGGGATAGGATAGGCCGGCGGATACGCAGCTATCTAGATTGCTTGAAATCGATCTTTAGAGAAACATTATTAACATTGGCCGTAAACAGATAACAGTTAACAGAGCTAACAGGTAACAAAGAAGAGGATCCAATTTGACTTCCAAGATTCCATTACCAACACGGGGACAGGTGAAACATCATGAAAGCTCATAAATAGGACCTTTATTACACGAAAATTATCCACAATTGTAAATATAACCTACTTATTAGGTAGTGACGGTAAGCTACTTGAGCTATTGCTGCTAGCGGAAGCATGGTATGGTAGTCGCGTCAGATTTAGCTACACAGTTGGTGCATCCTTTCCAAAATTTGTAAATCAAATGTAATAGATAACATAAAAACGTAATACTTCAACAGGTTGTACCGTGGTGGTGAAGCCAGCTGAGCAGACTCCACTGACTGCGCTAGCAGCAGCAGCGCTGGTAGCAGAGGCGGGTTTTCCACCAGGCGTGGTTAACGTGGTGCCTGGCTATGGGGAGACAGCCGGCGCTGCGCTCACACACCATCCCGACGTCGGGAAGATATCTTTCACTGGATCCTGTGAGGTAGGCAGAATTGTGGTAGGGAAGTCGGAGGAGCAGACTGCTTTCACGGCGTTGTAACACAAAATCGTTAACACCTCCAGTAAGGCAGTAGGGCTCATAAAAATATTCTCAACGACTTCTGAAAATGGAAAAGCTCCACAAAGCGACTGTGCACTACTAGTATTTAAATTATACGCTTCGGCTTTACACTTTTTACACTTTATACTTTTATTTTTAAATTGGCTGACCTAATCTAAATTCAAGCGAAATGATTAATTATGTGTAATAACAACTCTATATAGATATATTTAAAATACATTCGGTTTTCCGAAGCTTGACGAATATAGCCTAAGCGCTTAATTTAAATTGTACTACTGTACATTTTAAACATTTACGTATTGACTTCTAAAAAGTTTATTTGATAAACCAGTTTTGATTCTTCTTTTTCTACTTAGAAGAAGGTACTCTCTAATTGGTCCACAAAAAAATATTATTTGAGAACCGACAAGTGGTTTTGATTTTATTTGAAATCAGCTTACTTGCACCTTCACTCACTGAATGGCCGCGTTACGAACCTGTTGAAGTTTTTAGATTTTTATAAAGGCCTCAAAAGTACCTTTCTATGGTCTTTGTGTAATAAATATATTCTTATTGTAATTATATTACCTACTACTTCTATTTTTTAATAGTTACTATGATCGATGTCTCCTCTGTGATCTATTCGATTCCTGGGTTGGGCAACAAAAGGAAAATGTGGTTTTTCTATTTTCTGATACAAAAATGTTGCTCGGGATTGGATATGTGCCCGGTTGGCGATAGGCTTGCCACCTATCACATTGTGGGACTTAGTGTCTTCGGTTAGTCGTGGGTGAACTGGTGGTGCCTCTAGTTACCTCTTCGGGGATATGATGGATTTTTTTTGCGAAAAAAAAAGAAACCTTCTGGACTTTTTCGCCGACTCTTTTCAACTCATAACCAGATTCCCGATCCAGTGATAGTTTGATACTAATTTTGTTCAAATGCCACTTATACATAAACAAAATGAATCAGAATCTCGATTCACTGCAAGTTTTAATTAAATTCAAGTATTGGATAAATTTTCCTATTCCGTGAAAATTCCCTCCTTATTATGTATGACTCACTTATATTTGATGCGTTACTGCAACCTACGCTATGAAAGCACTATTGTGACTATTGACAGGTTCCATGTTGTAGTTGAAACGTTCAGTATTGAAACTTTGAATATTTAATGAATTATTAATGATATATTTCATATTTTCCATCGTCGGCGCTTGGTAAAACTTCCTAATATTCATATTTTTTAAGAAATAAACACTTGTACTGTTTTACTTATCACTTATAATTTATTACTTTGTAATTAATAGCCTATCGGTTTCGCTTATACAGCATCGTCAGGGCTAAAACTTAAACTTTAGTTTAAGTTTTATGTTTAAAACTTAAACTTTAGTTTAAGTTTAACAGTACAAGTGTTTCTTTCTTTGAAAATATGAATTATTAACGGATTAAGTTTTTCATTGTAAAATAATTTCAAATTGAAATTGATTTTTTTTAACCGAGTTCAAAAAAACGAGGAGGTTCTCTATTCGGTCGGTACTTTTTTATGTATGTACACCGATTTCACCGAGGTTTCTGAACCGATTTACGTAATTCTTTTTTTGTTTGATGCGGAATAGTTTCGAATTGGTCCTATAAAAATTTGATTCAGTTGGGCCCATTAGTTTTTATTTTATGAACATTTCTTTATCTACTTTCACCTATCCTGATTCCTGATGACTAAATTAAATCATGTCAGCAATAAACTAAAAAAAAAAAACAAAAAAAACATTAAACTTCCAAAACAATTTAATACTTATAATTTAATTTTTAGTTCAAGGCTTGGCACCTACTTAAAACCTATTAGTAAATGGCACATATAAAGAATAGGTAGTATATAATTAATGTTAAATATTTATTACTTTTTACTTTTTAGTTTTGAAGCTGTTTTTTAACGTAGTTATTTTTACTAGTAGTCGCCCATTGGTCGAAATTCGACCATAACAAATTTTAATATCTTGTTAATAAGAAAGCCATCTTCATTTCTCAAGACCAACTATTTTGTTTCCAAACTTTTTATTGCGCCACCTGTGATCTTTTATCGTTATCATCAATATATTTGTTTGTGTGTCAAATGCATGGTAGTGCGGCTAATGTTTTATTTATTTATTTAATGTACTTTATATGCATTGTTATTGAAAAATGTGAGCGTTTTGCATTTTCTTACACATAAACTATAAGTGTGCCAAATTTTATGCTCCTGCGTACGCGCAATTTTCGTAAAAAGGGGTTCAAAGTTCTGGCATCACGTATCAATATAAAGATTGCTTAAAATATATAATGTGCGGGTACTTTCAGACACATATCTTGTATCATTTTAAAATATAAATAAGTGGGAATCAACAATCACTGACATTACTAGATTATAGTTAGAAAATTAAAATTAATGTAGGCTCATGGTTTTCCAGGTCGGAAAGCTGATACAACAAGCAGCTGGCAAGAACAATCTGAAGCGGGTCTCTCTTGAGCTGGGCGGGAAGAGTCCACTGGTCATCATGAATGACGCTAATTGTAAGAGTTTTTACCTACCACAATATCTAGCTTCAGACTTGGATCTAGCCCTCAAATAAGCTGTCAGAGGGTACCGAAATCGTCCAAACGCCAATCGAAGTAAAGTATCTTAAGATCAAGTGATACAGTAAATTTAGACAAGGAGATATTTGCAATATACTGAGGCTCTGATTGAGATTTCATACATTGTTCCAACTGGGGTAAACAGTTAAAAGTATGATGTTATATTACCTCCATTAGGGTTTCAGAATATTTATAATTATTCTCTTAATTACCGGTAGAGGCGCTGTTCAAAGTTTTGATACAATTAATTTACGGGGACGCTTGCGAGTATCTTAAAACTCAACATGCCTCAAACTTGTGGTAAGGACAAAGAAAATTTTATTGCTTGTTTGTCTTAAAAAAAATATTTTGGATACTAGCAAACGACACGAAATTACGTATCAACTAAATTCGATTATAGAAATGCTAGATGGTGATGGTTTCTGGTGCAAATTCGAAAACTGCTTCAATTTTTTTTAATTTTCCTTAATAAACTATTACTTGCAGTGGATGCAGCGGTGCAGTATGCCGGGTTTGGTGTCTTCGCTAACCAGGGACAGATATGTGTTGCTGCTTCAAGGCTGTATGTACAGTCTGGCATCTACGACAAGTTCGTCGAAAGAGCAGTCCAGTTTGCCAAGAACATCAAGATTGGCGATCCTTCGGATGTCACCACTCAACATGGACCTCAGGTAAGATTAATGTCATTAAGTAAAAGTATCTTCACGCCCATATCCCGAAGCGCCAGGTAGAGGAACAACCAGGACACCCACGACTTTATATTTTTACAAATGAAAATGAAAATCAAAATTGTTTGCGCGATACCAGTTTCGCATTTAGCTAAAAATCTGCAATTTCGGCTCTGGTCACCATCATAAAATTAATTCTAAAATTTCTCACTTTTCAGGTTGACGATATAATGTTCAAAAAAGTGCTCGGGTACATTGAGAAGGGTAAGCAGCAAGGCGCGAAGCTGCTGACGGGAGGGAAGCGGTTCGGCAGCTCCGGGTACTACATCGAGCCCACAGTCTTTGCTGACGTCACCGATGATATGATCATCGCCAAGGAAGAGGTGCGATATTAAATATAATACTTATTTCAACCATAAATACCTAGGGCACAAATGTTACCTACGTCATTCGTAAAAGGTTTTTTTTATGACGGAAGGCAAACAAGTAGACGGATTTCCTGATAGTAAGAAATTCACATACCAAAGGTGGTAAATCTGCGTTGCCAACCCGAGGCCGGGATGAGCAAAAGTAAGTTTAACGGCTACCTTACCCTCCCTACCGGAACACGTCAAATGACGTTATGGTGGCAGGAACAGGTAAGGCAGTGGTACCAATCCAGACGAGTCGCTGCAAAACTCTACCACTAAGTAGGATGTCACGGTGTTAGAGACGGTAAGCCTATTCGCGCGTTTTACGAGCTGCCTGGCAGAAAGGCAGTTGGTCTATTCTGTAAAGGAGCCCGGACCAACACAT
>NJDD01003712.1:62540-80435 GCA_002245505.1 Calephelis nemesis | reverse complement strand
ATTTTTGTTAGAAAATTGAAAATACATATTTTCTATATTTTTTGCCTGACTTGAGGATCGAACCGACTCAAGAAGTCAAGTCCGACGCCGGACCGCTAGACCAGAGAGGCGATTTTTATCATAATCTGACAAATGGTTTATTATGCGTTGTAGTTAATAATGCATGATTTTTGAAGTGGAAACTTCTTTAGTGGCGCTGGGCGTTTCAGTTTTTTTTGAATGGATAAAAACTTCTTAACTCGCGTCAGGACAATCGAAAATTCGTAAGGCGACGCAGGGCGCTTTCGCGAATGTTCATGTTGTCATGTTTGAGTACTATAGCGCAATAAATGAATGTTGTATTCTGCCACATAAATTATGATACTTTCATACTCGTAATTTAAGCAATTCGTGCAAAATTATTCCCTAGCGGCCAAGCCATTCCAAAATATCAAAAATGCACAACGTAAATAGGTATTCAAGTTTTCACTTCTGCTGGCACTCCGTTTTTTGTTTATGTCGAAGCCCTCATCAATTTAGAAGTTTTACAAAACGATGTAGACATTATTTATGTTGGACCATCTCGGAATCATTATCTGTCTTTGGAATTTAAGAAACAGTTATAAAACTGCGACTTGTAACCAAATAAAGTAGTAGGCTTTTGCAGTTATACTGAGCTTAATTATTATTAGATACTAGTGGTCGCCCGTTGGTCGAAATTCGACCATGATAAATTTTAATATATTGTTGAAAAGAACGCCATCTTCATTTCTCAAGACCAACTACTCTGTTTCCAAACTTTTTAGTGCGCATTTGTGATCTTTTGTAAAAAAAATATATATTGTAAAAAGTACAAGTGTTTCTAAATAAATTGTATCAATATGTTTGTTTGTGTGTGTGTCAAATGCATGGTAGTGTACTTAAGTAATATTTTATTTATTGATTTAATGTACTTTATAAGCATTATTATTGAAAAATATTAGCGTTCTGCACTTCTCCTACACATAAACTATAAGTGTGCAAAATTTTATTACTATATATTATATATTTTATTTATAATATATATTTTATTACTATATATACTTATATATTCCTACGCCGGCGCAATTTTCGTAAAAAGAGGTCCAAAGTTTTGGCATCACGTATATTAATATATAGATGATGTTGATAACATGTATGTGGGACTTTTCTGTCTTTGGAAAGAAACAGTAATCAAATCGCGACTTGTTACCAAATACAATAATAATAATAGGTTTTTGTAGTTGTACTGTGCTTAATTATTAAAGCTTTTTTTTTAAATTATTAAATACTAGCGACCCGCCCCGGCTTCGCACGGGTGCAATGCTGATATACCTACTAAATACGCTACAGAAAAACTGTGAACGTTGTTTATAAAAAAACAAATAGATCTATATTAAATCAACAATGTATTTAAGGTATTTAATTATACATAAAAACCTTCCTCATGAGTTACTCTATCTATTAAAAAAAACCGCATCAAAATCCGTTGCGTAGTTTTAAAGATTTAAGCGTTCATAGGGACATACAACATGACACATGACAGAAGAAGCGACTTTGTTTTATACTATGTAGTGATGATATGGTCAATTTATTCTATGATCGCGTCTTACGTGGTGCCTGGAAGAGAGGAATATGGTCTATTTTATTAAGCGGATCCGGACCAACTCGGGGATAACACTCATTAATACTTAAAAATAGTAAAATCTCAACAAATACTGCGCGTTAAAAATGATTTTACTCGT
The DNA here is from genome assembly GCA_002245505.1 of Calephelis nemesis. NCBI lineage: Eukaryota > Metazoa > Arthropoda > Insecta > Lepidoptera > Riodinidae > Calephelis > Calephelis nemesis. The sequence goes on along the minus strand of NJDD01003712.1, from coordinate 78,693 downwards.
ACATAAAGCGATAGTGAACTCAATCGCAAAGTGTGGGTGTAAACAAAAGGAGTAATAAATAGATCATTACTAAGGTGACCATGTTTTTTTGGTTCAAAGCAGGACAGTTTTAATATTTTTTATAAGTTGATTTTGTATAATAGAAATTTTAGCTTTACTAAATCTTTATACATATAATTCTTGTGTTCATGTGTTTGTCACTGAACTCCTTCTAGACGACTGGACCGATGATGATGAAACTTTTTGTGTGTGTTCAAGGGAATTCGAGAATGGTTTAGATTGACAATTTGGTCTAATGGAAAATAAGTAGTTGATTTTGGAAAGTCTCACATTGGATCCGATAGACTGCGCTACTATCGATGCATTAATGTCAAGCGATACGAAGTTTGCTGGGTGAGCTAGTAAAAATATATAGCTCTAGGCAAATTATAAAAATTGATCTCACCCAAAGCAAATTAAATGCTTGTGATGTGGTATTATACTGACATTATGATACATAGACATACTTTAATGTATACTGAAAAAATTTTGTAACAGAAGATATAATTTTTCGGGCATTTACTTTACCAGTTTGCAAGTTTAGTCTGTTTATCAGAAGCGGGACATTTCTTCTCTTGTGGGAAACACTAGACCCGACAACCTGAAAACGGGATAATCCCACTAAAATCGGGACGCATGGTCACGTTTTCATCACCCAACTGAAGCCAATGGGCAGCGGTATGGCTGCGAATGAACTCGCAAGGTTACTTTGTGTTAGTAAATACGTTCGCCAACTCCGCTGACCTGTTAAGCAAATCGTTAATATACAAACTGAAAACTAAGTATTAATATTGCCGACGCGCATTATAGCCGTGTTGGTCCGGGCTCCTTTGCAGAATAGACCATCTGCCTTCCTGCCTGGCAGCTCCTAAAAGGCGCGCATAGGCTCACCGTCACTAGCACCGTGACATTTAACTAGGTGGTAGAGTTTCGCAACGACTCACCCGGGTTGATACCACCGCCTTACCTATTCCTGCTGCCATAAGGTCATGACATGTTCCGGTTTGGAGGGTAAGGTAGCGGGTAAACTTACTTTTGTTCGAGGTCAAACATCCCGGCCTTAGGTTGGCAACGCACCATTACCACCTTTGGTGTATCTAGGCGTCGTGACTTTCTTACCATCAGGAAATCCGTCTGCTTGTTTTCATTCCATTATATAAAAAAGACACAAGGGTGTGGTAAAAGGGATTGCTGGATGGCAGGATGTTCCGAATACTCTCCCTTATTGATACGCCTTTCACACTATCTTTATAGCGATTAGGTAGATATATCTTTGTCACCGTTGTCGGGTTCCGATTTGGCTAGTAGATTTTTGTAAGTAATATCAAAACTATACATATTTAAGAAAGGAAAAAGAAATGAAAATGTGTATTTTCAATTTTCTAATAAATAGAGCGTTTCCCGGGATTGGATATGTGACCGTTTGGCGATAGGTAGGCCTATCACATTGTGGAACTTAGTGTCTTCGAGGCCCAACCAATCCCCCCACGACTGTCTCATTCATTAATGATTAATTGATTGTGCCTCTGCCAAACTCTTCGGGGATAAGGGCGTAAAGATACTAACCTATAAAAATGTTGCCTTGTTATATAATATTAAGATCATGGGACAGATTTTTATAAACGTTTCATTTTATTATCTTTAACCTTTTGTTAATTAATAAATTATTAATAATTAGTAATAATAACAGATGAAAGATTGACAAAGCAGATATACAATGCGAATGTGGATGGATGTAGGTACCCGGGAAGACCAAGGCTGACATTTCACGATCAGATCAATGGGATATTATCCGAGGGTGGTGTCAAGAGTCTCCGAAACGGGCGTATTTGTATGAAAAGGGTAATGAATGTAAAGGAAGCAAGACAGGTTCGTCTTGGCATTGGCACTCGATACTCTCTGCCTACCCACTTAAGGGACTTGGCGTGAGGATATGTATGTATGTATGTATGTTGTGGAATTAAACAATGCCATACATTTTACTTACATAATTCGTTAAATTTAACAGCCTCGTTGGTCAATGACCTAGCGTAAGCGCCTAACTTCACCGTCAAGCCGCGAAGCTCGGGTTCGATCTTGACTAGGACAGGCATTTGTGGGATGAACATTTAGATGTCTGCATTACCTGGTCGGTTACTTTTTATGTAATTACCTATATTTATTAGAATCAAAGCTCATAACACAAGTTTAAATTCAATTCGTGCTTCTTCTATAGGGATATTTACTACTATTTATTCTTTGTGTATAAAAAGAAAGTATGAAGTCACAAACATCATCATTATCGACTTCCATATATCATCGATCTGAGGGTGCGGTATTACAAAAAGGTTTATTAGGTATATCAGATTTTTAGATAAACTTTTTGAAACCATTTTTTAATTAATTTTGTTTTAAATAGCTTTGTAAAAATCTTTATTGCATTTTGACGAATGAATGTCTAAATAAAAAAAGACACATATTTGTCTTTTAAAGATTGTTTTTGCATAAACGCTTTTACTTACTTACTTTTCGCCTCTGTGGTCTAGCGATTCAGTTGTTGGATTTGTTGTTTGGCATGAGCTCCTGGGTTCGACCCCCGGTTCGGACAACAAAAAGAAGATTGGGTTTTCCCAATTTTCTAATAAAAAACCGTTGCTCGAGATTGATTGATTTGATGTGTCCGGTTGGCGATTGGTTTGCCACCTATCCCATTGTGGGAATTAGTGTCTTCGGCTAGTCATGGGTGCCTTAGTTGTGCCTCTGCCTACCCCGGGGGTATCGGCGTGAAGATACACTTTTACGATTATTTGATTGTAATAGGATGATCCATATTATTGTTTCTTTAAAAATATATAATATAAAAAAATATGTTAAAGAATGGGTTGCCTAAAACTTCCCTATTTTTTGTAAAAAACGATTTTTTATTAAATGTTGCAATAATTAAAAAGACAACCTTAAAGTAAGTATAAGACGTAAAGAATGTACAAAAATTGTTGTTTACCTGGGTTGCCAGTTATGAACAGGTAGATATGTCAATGCCAGTTACTTTCACGGTTTTGTTTTTTGCGAATCTGTTTGAGATAGGTTTGTCTGCAAAAAATAAGAATAATGAAAAACCAAAAAAATACCTAAAGAGTAAAACCTCGGAAGTACGCTCTTTCAATTAAAAAGGGATTTTTAAGATCGTTTCAGAAATTACGGAGACTCACAGGTATAAGTTTAAGATGAAGTTAGTTAAAATGGGTTGCGTAAAAATATAACATTCAGCCTTCTATTTTATGTATGACATTACTGTTTTAAATGTTATTTTACATTTTGTTTTTCTAATTACACAAATGGAGCTGTTTTATCTACTTTAATAACATTTGACTATACTAAAAAAGATTGTGTGTGTACTTATGTACACGCGTTAGAAGTTATACTTCTTCGGCGGAATAAGATAAAAATCTTTTAAAAAATTTTATCTTTTACATTTGTAGACAAAATGACACTAACCATAGAAATAAAGAAATGTTGTGAATACAGTTGTCAGTTCTCACGCAAACATACGTAGATGTCCTTACTTTTACTTTGTTGGTACCTTTTTTTGAAAAAACTAAAATGTTATCTATAGCTAACTTCATCATGTCGGTTTTTCGTGACGGTGTGCGCGCGCATCGTAAAAATTTACCCTCATCATTTTTTCCTAACGCGCCAAAAGAAGTATAACTTCAATAAAATACATAGTGCTCAGTTTGGCGCAACTTTCATATAAAAATTCAAAAATAAATAAGTTTGCTATGTTTTTTATCCGCCTAAATCATATGACACTAGTTGCCTTATATCTGAATGCCTTTAGACTTACTTTCATATTATACGGGTAAATCAGTTTATTTCCCTTTCATCATGCTAAGTCAAGTGTCACTTTACTTAAACTTCATACAAAATTCGGAATTGCTACGTATGTTTAGAAGTCCCGCCTCTTATTACGTAGTACATGTTTATTATATACGGTTCCAAACTTAAGGGTTTTCCCCCCAGATTTAGGGGATAAAAAATTGGAATGGGTTTTTTTAGGGGGGATATATTTTAAGGGGTATTATTAGGGATTTTTTATTTAGATTATTTTGTTTTAATTTTTTATTTATTAGAAAAAATACACAATTGATTGAACCAATAAAGCCAATAATCTTATTTATTTTCAACGCAGAGGCTTAGTGACATCTGGTATAAATGCTCGTTACTAAAAATGTGTTTAAATAAGAAATAAATACTATTATAGTGGCGCCGATTTTGTTGTATTACCACTAAAGCTAAACTTACCTAAAAATTAAATTATGTTTCTGTGTCAAGTAACTATTTATTTTTTATAATTTTTTTATTAATTATTATATTAAATGTTAATTATAATATTTGTCTAGGGGAATTTCGAGAGATTACGGGAATTTTAGGGGTTTTTTATTTCAGCATTGGGGAGAAAAAAATCTGAGAGTTGGGAACACACAAATAATTTATATACTCTTTGATAGTGCAGTCATAGCCCGAGGCGACAACATAATATGTATGTTATGTGTATAGGTAGCCCATCGAAGCCAAGACGTACGAAATCTCCATAAATCTAATTCTGTCATGTACGACTGTTGGCGTCACTACGGTTTTAAAGCGTAGTAAATGCGAAAATACCGTCGTAAACTCAGACGGAACTTAAATAGGAATAATGGCATATTTAAAATTAAAATGAATATATACTATAACTTATACATTTTACAAATAGGAGCCATAAAAGGTTAGATTGATTTCTACGCCGAAAACCGGCAGAATATGCGAAACACTATTTTAGTATTTCTTAATATTTGGAACCATATTTTTTATGATATTGGAAAGTAAACAAGCAGTCGGGATATCCTGATGGTAAAAAAATTTCGCTGCCTAAAGGCGCCAAAGGTGGTAATGGTGCGTTGCCAACCTTAGGCCGGGATGATAGGCTTAGAGCAAAAGTAAGTATTCTAAGAAATATATAAAACTAGCTGTCCCGGCGAACTTCGTATAGGAAAAATTACAATGTTATTACGTTTCCGAACAAATGATGCTCGAATTTAATTAAGTAACCACGTTTCCGAACAAACGGTGCTCTTTCAATATAGTCTATGGCTGTTAATGACATTGACCAAAGACTACAATACTCTCACATTGACATTCGTTACGCGCGTTTTTTAAAATATGCAAAATTAAATGTACATTTTTCAAAATTTTCGAGAGATTTTCTTAATATTTTTTCCGTAAGAACCTTCTCCTAATAATAACAAATACAACAAAAAAGAATTAGTGCAATCGGTCTAGCCATTCACGCTTGATGCCATGACCAAGGAAAACGGGTTTCATTTTTATATATAAAGATTTTAATTCTGAATTGATGAATAGATAACTTTGACTGCCTCGTTAGTTAAAGATTAAAGTATAAGCCACTGACCGCAAGGCGCAGGTCCGATTCTTTGGTGAAGGTGAAGGTGAATTATAAAATTCATTCCAGTATCTAATAAGTATCTATATGTATCTTTTACAAGCATCCATAAGCAAATTATGTATAGTAGTACTATTTAAATTCTGCACTTCGGCTTCACACTTTTTACTCTTTTTACACTTTATACCTTTATTTTTAAATTGGCTGACCTTATATATATTTAAGCGAAATGATTAAAAAGTATTAACAACTCTATATAGATATCTATAAAATACATTCGGATTTCCGAAGCCTGACGAATATAGCCGAAGCACATAATTTAAATAGCACTACTATATACCTACATAATTTGCTTATAATGGGGCCCTATTGACATTTGCCACTTACATTTATTTACAACTTTTTGTCGAGATATTAACTACGAGATAATTACCTTATTATTCTGATTGTAAGGTTAATAACCTTGTAACCTTAAGGTCGTAAGGTCAAAAAAATATAGGGTTAATCTTATCATTTTATAGTTTACTAACTATTGTCTGCAGCTTCATCCACGTATTTTTTTTTGGGCAAAACAGGACAGCAAACAAGCGGCCCCTCTGATGATAAAAGGCAATCTTGGCCTATTGAAGCTATAGACGTTTTAGGTGCGTTGGTACCAGTGGCCATATTCTTAGGCCTATTGTCAAGTCTGCTTTTGACCCTGCCAAACGGAATACGACACTGTCAATCTGGCGGTAGAAATAGGTCAGGTAGTAGACCCGGGCAAGCTGCTGCACAGCATTCTGCAACCAGTGGTCTAGTTACCAAGGATCCGTTTAAACCTACGTTTGACTTTTACCAGCTGCCAGGTTGTAAGACAGATAGTTTAATTCTGCACTAACATGGATATTCAAGTTATTTAGTTCCGAACGTCTATTTGGATAAAAACTATTCGGCTGTACTTTTTTTATTTCTTGGTACTCTGAAAATGCTGATCTGATTTCATCAAAATCAGATTAGCTTTTTCTTATCCCGAACATACATTGTAATCCGAGCATCTAATATTAATTGTAGATTCAAAACTATAAGAAGGTATATTAAGAATTACTTTCATCGATTATAATGTAATATTTAAAATTAGGTAAAATTTATTTTTAGTAATTTTAAATAAAATATTTTTTGGAATTAAGTTTTACCTTATTAGTGGGTAATAAGTATTTAGAAACTTAATATCAAGTATAAATAGTATTATGTGAATAGAAAAACCAAGAAAATTGCAGGGAAAGTGGAGAAAATCACACTTTAATTTTAGTAAAACACACTTTTGTCTCCAGGTCGAATAATTGTTATATAAATGTTAGAATACCTATAATGTTCATCAGACTTCAACAGCAAAATACACCTTTAGTCTATAAAAAAATAAAAATATTATGAAATCCTTGTTTCCAACAAACAAAGAAAACCTCTTGCGTTAAAATATTTAGCAGAATTTAAATAATTAACTGTTCAAGTTTATAATTTAAGCGTCTGCGCTTAAAATTAATTAAAATATCGCTTATGTTAAATTAAAACTGCAAAAACCCGATGTTGATTTCAACAGTTATATAATTTTATCAGTTCCCAAAAATGTAGTTCTCGATTTCCTGTGGATTATATCTTCAAATCAAGACTTGGCGGCAATAAACCCATTTGAAAGTTTGAAACCCGGCATTTGAAATATTAGCATCTACCGGCATTTTAAATAAAAAAACTACCTAATATTTCAAATCGGTTCAGAAATTGCGGAAAATCGTTAATCACACTAAAACATTGAAATCGAAGGTTTAACCTCTTTCTTCTTTTTTAATGACGAAGAAATCGGTTATTATAAATAATTAAGTGAATCATATATGTACCTAACCTTCTTCATTTTTTAGAAGTCAGTTAAAATAACGTGCAAAGCTGTTGATTGTTAAAACTATGATTATTGTTATAACAGAAAATTTGCAAAATAAAAACATTACCTTTTAAGTAAGCAAATATTTGCGTGTGTTATGTGTGTTAGTCAACGATTCTAATACATAAAAATACTTAAATATACACCGAAATAAATCTAATAAACAGCCAGACTAGGGACTGTACACATCTAAATGTTCGTCACACAAATGCCTAGCCCTGTTGGGATTGCCTGAGCGTCAGGGTTGGTCGGTAAAATCAGGCATGTACGCTAGCCCCTCGACGAACAATGTGAGCATAGCAGCATGAAATTGATAGCAGTTATTACAATTTAGGTATCTATACTCAGTATAAAATGACCAAAGAAGTTTAAATCCGAAATTAAAAAATAAAATAAAAATCCTTGGACAAGTCACACAAATTCAACCTCAACACCAAAGTAAGCAAATTATATGCTTGTGTTATGGGTGTTAGTCAACGATTGTAATATATAGAAATACTTAAATAAATACCAAAATATATTTAATATACACCCAGACACAGAAATGCACACATCTAAATGTTCATCACACAAATGCCTGCCTCCGACGGGAATCGAACCCGAGCCCCGCGGTTGGTCCATGTCTTTAGGCATGTACACTAGCCGCTCGATCAACTTACTTAAACATAAGTGTAGAAAGTTTACACTAAGCTCCCTTACAGGGCAGAGTGAGAGACAGTCTCAAATTAATGAAATAAAAATCAAGTGGGCTAAGTTCGCCGGGTCAGCTAGTATAATAGCATAGTACTTACCAATTAATCACCGTCCACCACTCTCGTTTCACGCTAAAATATTTTACAAATATTTAGGTCTGTGTAACAATGTTAAATTTATAAATAACTCTTCATTTCGACGGTTGAACGTACTATTTCATTTATGTTACAATTAAATGCTCATATTAGTGGGTAGCACGTTGAACTGTATGTGGAGATTAAGTTTGTTACCAAGTAAATTATTGCTTTTAATCAAAAACACATTGAGACTTGTCTATTTATCGTACCTAGATGTAAAGAAAATAGATGGAAAAAGGTCCCTTCATCCATTACGAGGAATAAATAAAACTTAAATTTGAAGCAGGACTCGTTCGTTAGCGATTAACAAAAGCACTCAAATAGGATCGGAGATATTAAAACTAGACGAATAAATATATAAATAAATATCCCTGGACAACTCACACAAATTGTATTTTTCGTACCATGCTTTTACTTAAATTATATCACTCTACCTAAAAATTTGCATCCTGACTGTACAAATATTGCTTAAAAAAAGTTGCGGGGCAAACGCCACTCAAAAATATTAAGAACAATGGACGTAGTCGTTTCACCCGAATCGGGCGGAACTCGGCGGGGCAAACGCTTACTAAGCCGCAGCGATTGGCTCTTCTGGCTGACTGAGTATAGAGCCTTAAGTCAATCATGATTTTTTTGATATTAGGTATGTTTGTTGTTTGATTACTACGGCGAATAAAGAACGGATTTTGATATATTTTCATAAAGGTCTTGAATTCAGAATGTTTCTAAATTATTTACCATGTAAATATTAAGACTTGCCAAGTGGTTTTGAGATAAGTTAATAGTTAATGCATATTTTTATGTAGGTACCTACGAATGTGGGAATAATATTCAAGTCGGTATTTTGCAGTTTCATTATTAATTATTTGTTTTACTGTCCAAACTATTGATGATTCCAAATGAATCTGCTGCGTTTTATTGCATTAAATATACATTAAATAAAAAAAATATCCTTTTTTTAATTGTGGAATAATAAATATCCCTGGACAAGTAACACAAATTGAATCTAACCCCAAAGTAAGCAAATTATATGCTTGTGTTATGGGTGTTACTAACTATACTAGTACATTAATAAAAATACTTAAATAGATACCAGAATAAATTTGATAAACACCCAGACCGGGAAATGCAAACATCTAAATGTTCATCACACAAATGCCTGCTAGCGTCGGGAATCGAACTCGAACCTCGCGGTTAGTCGCGCTGTAGTTAGGCGTGTACGCTAGCCACTCGACCAACGAGGCGGTCTGACTAAAGATAATAGTTACGAATCCTTTACACTCGATCACGATAGATCATTAACATTGAGGTTGTAAAAACAGTTGGTTGCCTACTATTGAATCTCGATTTCATTCAAATTGGAAATTGGAATTGGACATGTCATTTTACGTACTCTTTTTTTATAATATTGGAAGGCTAACAAGCAGACGGATTTCCTGATGGTAAGAAATTCACGTCGTCTAGAGACACCAAATGTGGTAATGGTGCGTTGCCAACCTGAGGCCGGGATTTAAGGCATCGAGCAAAAGTCAGTTTACCGGCTACCTTACCCTCCGAACCGGAACACGTCATGACGTTATGGCGGCAGGAATAGGCAAGGCGGTGGTACCAATCCGGGCGAGTCGCTGCGAGACTCTACCACCTAGTAAGATGTCACGGTGTTAGTGACGGTGAGCCTATGCTCGCCTTTTACGAGCTGCCTGGCAGCAAGGCAGATGGTCTATTCTACAAAGGAGCCCGGACCAACACGTGGAGATACAACTCACTCTTAAACACAATACTATCAATTTATTAACATTTAGTAAATAATAAACAGTAAATTATTTTAACGGATTCTTTGAACTTTTCTGGAGCTAATAGACTACGGGCCCATGCCAAAAATAGATGGGTCATATGAACCACTAGGTGACGTATATATGACGATATAAATCGACCATAGCAATGCCGTACAAAAATAAAACGGACTTACTCTACCTGCACTTTTGAATTCTCATCTGCACTCAGTTGGACAGCTTACAGGTGACGGCATAGTGCTGAATCTTATTATTTAATGCTCTTATATCGTCATATATACGTCACCTGTTGGTTCATATGACCCATATATTTTTGGCATGGGCCTGTAGTCTATAAGTATATAGTAATAATCCGCTGATAACACACCTTAAATGTCATATCCGATTTTAGTTTCCTATTTGCATGAAATCGAGATACAAGAGTAACTCTACAGATGAGGCAGTACTCAGTAGACACCTAACTGACTTTGTCCCAAAATTGATCACCCAGAGCAAAATGACAGATATATAGTTTTGGCGCCATCGAGAGAAAAGATGGTCGTAGTTTTTTCGTTATTATTGAATTTCGTGTTTGTGTTAAGTGAAATCAGTCAATTTTGACTACATTTTGTACAATTATTATGTTCAGTAAAATTGCACAAAGGAAATGGAAATGAAGAAATTCCCCCGTGTTGTTCCGGGCTCCTTTGTAGAATGGACCATCTGCCTTCCTGTGCCAGGCAGCTCGTAAAAGGCGAGCATACGCTTGCCGTCACTAACAGCGTGACATCTGACTAGGTGGTAGAGTTTCGCAGCGACTCACCCGAATTGGTACCACCGCCTTACCTATTCCTGCCGCCATAACGTCATGACGTGTTCCGGTTCGGAGGGTAAGGTAGCCGGTAAACTTACTTTTGCTCGAGGCCTAACATCCCGGCCTCTGGTTGGCAACGGACCATTACCACCTTTGGTGTCTCTAGGCGGCGGGAATTTCTTACCATCAGGAAATCCGTCTGCTTGTTTGCCTTCCAATGTCATAATAAAAAAAAATTGTGTATCGTGTGTTTCGTCACTCTCGTCAAATCCCACTTAGGTGAGCTTGAGTAAGGAGGCCATCGCTTTACTCATGACTGAAGACTAATTTTGAATAGAAAATTGATAGAAGAAGACGTTACTTTGTGAAAATCCATACTTAAATCTAAATAAAATAATTTAATTTGCGATTTCCCGCCAAAAATGGTATAGGTACGTAATATGGCGTGTGGAGCTAGATATATTTGAGGGTTTTGACTTCTGGTAAATCCAATTCATTCATAGCGTATTGTTTTGCCTGTATTTTGTCACGCCTTATTACTCGTACAGTTTTTGGTGGGAAATTGCAAATCAGATCATTTTTAATAATTTAAGCCCTATGTAAAAATATGAACTTGCATATGCCAAAAATAAAAAAAAGCCTTGGGCAAATTGAACAAATTTAATCTGACTTATCTCTATGCAAATTATGTTTGTATTGTAGGTGTTAGTAAAAACTATGTGTCAAGTCGTTTGTCCGCGATTGACTCCTAAACTGCTTAACCGATTTCAATTAAATTTGCACACTGTGTGTAGTTTGATCCAATTTTAAAGATAGGATAGCTTAGATTTCAATTTATGATCAAAAAAATTTACCATCCAAGCGAAACCGGAACGGACAGCTAGTAGTCTTATAAATATGTAAATAGATACTGTCATAAAAATAAACATAAAGACTTAGAAATACAGACGTTTCGATCTTCATCACTCACACAAATTACTGTCTCCATCGGGACAATCACCATTGTATTTCGTTATATTTCAATATGATTTTCAAAAGATCATTTTATTTATAATGTTTTTCCTTTGTTCCAGAAATATGTTGTCAGCACAGATCGCAGTGGAGATATCCACGTTCATGTCCAGGTTAGTAGACAAAAATTAGAAGTATGCAATAATAACATAAATCAAACCATAATAATTTCAAACAAATTTTGTACGGAAAATTATTAAGGTAAGCGGTAGATCCAGATATTTGTGATCCTTTAGGATTGCGACAGTTATGAGTGCGATTAGTGCTCATGTCTAAAAAAGCATGAAAGTGGGATAAATACGGTTGAAATGATAGCACTATAGAAATCTATGGTGTTACGCTCACTGACCGCATACGCAACAGTGAAACCCGAGAAAGAATAGGGTTGAAAGTAAGTGTTCGTGTAAAAATGAGAAAGGGCATGTTCTTTTGGTTTAAGCATGTAGAAAGGATGGATGATGAAAGATTGACAACGTAGATAAATAATTCGAATAGATATGGATATAGGTGCACAGAAAACAGGATTGACAATCCAAGATCAAAACGATTGGGTTTCATACGTGAATGGTTTCAAAAAAAAAAGTATCTTCACGCCCATATCCCCGAAGAGGTAGGCAAAGGCACAACCAAGGCACCCACGACTAGCCGAAGACATTAAGTCCCACAATGGGATAGGTGGCAAGCCTATCGCCAACCGGGCACATTTCCAATCCCGACCAACATTTTTTAATTAGAAAATTAGAAAAATCCAATTTTCTTTTTGTTGGCCGACCCGGGATTCGAACCCGGGACCTCATGCAGTCAAGTCCGGACCGCTAGACCACAGAGGCGATAATGGTTTCAATAGTCCCCGAAACTGGTGTAAGTATGAAAAGAGTAATGAATGTGGAGGAAGATTTTTTATGACATTGGAAGGCAAACAAGCGGACGGATTTCCTGATGGTTAGAAATTCACGCCGCCTAGAGACACCAAAGGTGATAAAGGTGCGTTGCCAACCTGAGGCCGGGATGTTAGGCCACGTCAAAAGTAAGTTTACCGGCTTCCTTACTCTCCTAACTGGAATATGTCATGACGTTATGGCGGCAGGAATAGGTATGGGTAAGCTAGGCAAGTCTGGACATTTGAGACGCCATATCCCTGCCTATGTGTATGCTGACTGCTATTGCTATTAATATTCGTGAAGAATCTCGACAGTGGATTAATCCTAGAAGTATAGATGACGATAGAAGCTAGACATGTGGAACGCCTTTTTTCTATTTTTTTTTATGATATTGGAAGGCAAACAAGCAGACGGATTTCCTGATGGTAAGAAATTCACGTCGCCTAGAGACACCAAAGGTGGTAATGGTGCGTTGCCAACCTGCGGCCGGGATGTTAGGCCTCGAGCAAAAGTAAGTTTACCGGCTACCTTACCCACCGAACCGGAACACGTCATGACGTTATGGCGGCAGGAATAAGTAAGGCGGCTATTTACCTTATAATCTCCTCAAGTGAAAATCTATCGCAGACATTAATATTTTCACCGAATATAATAAAAATTTGTTCAATTTCATGCTGTCCAGGATTGTATTATACCGATTAGGATTCAGGTAAGAAATATGATACTGTCAACTAAACGTCGAAGCTTCGGAATCACTCACGTAATGTAACTAAAATATGTTTTACCTCACCAACTGACACAAGCTTATGTTTTTTTGAAGTGAAAACTTCTTTAGCGGCGTTGCGCACTTTTTTTGGATGGATAAAAACTTCTAAACTCTTAGTAAATAGCCGGCGCGGCATAGGAGAGAAAATATCCTCCTTTCTTTCTACAGCGCGTTTCGTTTAAACGGCGTAGAGCGTTTGCGCGAATATTCGTGTTGTCATGTTTGTGTACGATAGCGCAAAAAATGAACATTGTATTCTACCTCATATGTGATAGTACTTTCGTACAGATAATTAAAGCAATTCGTGCAAAATTATTCCCTAACAATTCCAAAATATCAAAAATGCACGACGTTAATATTCACGTTTTCACTTCTGTCGGCACTCCCGGAGTGCAACCCGTCCTTTTCTTTATGTAATAAGATACCGAACAAGCACGCTGCTCTCCAGATTTCAAGACATAACCGTAGCCTACAACTCAGATGCCGTAGCTGCGTTCTTATGGCCTGGGTTTAGGGCCTGTGATTGTGCAAGTCTGCCGGCTGCCCAACCCTCCGGACCGGAACGTGACACATGCATTACGGCGGCATGAATAAATGAGGCATTAGATCCGAACCCGGACGAGTTGTAGTACGGGAAGAGTGCCGTACTATAACTCGTCCGGGTTCGGATTGGTCTTGACCAAACCTTTCCTAGATTCTTACGAGCTCTCTGGCAGGAAATCTGATAGTCTATTCTACATAGCTGCCCCAACTAACTCGGGGTATATGTCTTGTACCAATGTTGCAAAGCGGACTGAGAGCTGGTACCGCTATGAATAGATGCGCGCATATTCAAATTTCACTCTCATAATTTTTCATAACCCGCCTTAAGAAGTATAACTTCAAAATCGGTTTAGAAATGACGGCGAAATCGATTAACATAGATACATAAAAAAGTAATACATAAAGCATTTTCTTTTTCAAAGTCAATTGAAAGAGGCTTTAGAGGCGTATGTATGAATGAAAAGTTTAAAAAACACATTAGATTAATTCGATTTGCCAATTGTTTCAGGGAGACTTATCCCAGCAAGATAAGAGATGCGTCTTCCTGACCGTGCACGATCTTGGCACAAATCGTAAGTTACATTTTCAGTATTGTTACGTAGATACATTTTACTTAACAGCTTAATACAATCACTTACTATAAATTAGGCTAGATAGAAGAGAAGATATTTTAATTTTAGCACTGATCTTGTGCAGGACATAACTACAGGTGTACAAGGTAAAGCACTAAAAATTTCGCCACAGGAGTTGATTATCTTTAGCAGCTCAAATAGTTAGAGCATTCATTGTATTGACATGAAGTCAAGAAATGTAAGGAAGGTTCAAATAGTGTCTAAGTGAATTGTTTTTTCCTTAAAATTTGTAGAAAAAAGTTACTGAGAGTTGGTAGAAGATGATATAATACAGCTTATCAAGCGATTGTACATAATATAACACATAAAATTTCTGCTAAATGCGTATAACGGATACCATAACGCAGGGCCTATAGCAAATCCCATCCCGTTTCTCCAATTTGGAAAATTCCGCTCAAGCTGCAATGGCAATCCTTATTCTACCAAAAACTCTAAACTCTTAAGTTTAATCCAAAACCCTTTTTTATAGAAGAGGAGGCAAACGAGCAAGTGGGTCACCTGATGGAAAGTGATCACCTCCGCCCACGGGCATCTGCAACACCAGGAGTATCACAGTATTGAAACGCCTTAAACAATGGCAACTCCTGTTTATTGTTAAATCAGATCTGCCGATTACGCCTGGCTTCGTCACTTGTTTCGCTTTCTGCTGATTATAGACACTCTCCAAACGTTACCATGCCTTTCAGAGCCTTTTTTTATCGACTGCATTCTTGTAGTTTTTACCACGCCGTCAAAGATGCCTGTTGCAAAATCGGTACACATATCCTTTCAAAAATATTGGACATTTTGAAATATGTATCAGTGGCATTAATATAATGAGTAACAAATACGTACATTACCATCTAATAATAAGAACAAACTACCTGGCATCGTCTAAAAGTTTCTGCAATTCTAATCAAAGAAAACATGCGCGACTGTAGCCCAGAGCAAAAAGCATAATATCTTTTTTTATCCCAAACCAAGAGGGAGAGTTTTAAATAACCACGATATTAACAGTTTGGTAAATTTACACGATTTCAGATACCTCAATGGTGGATTTCGTAAACAGTCCAGCTATGTCGGAAATAAAAGAACGATCCTGTTTCATTCACGTCGATGTCCCAGGTCACGAGGAAAACTCACCAGATTTACCAGAATCGTAAGTATTTTATACCTCAACGACAATAAGGTTAGAAATTAAGTACCACCGTACTCTATCAAGTCTCATTCTATTAAAGTTTCTCAATCAGAAATTAAAATATTGCCGTTTTATTACAAACTAGCAGTTTCACGCAGCTTCTCCTGCGTAACCTGAGTTCTTTTGCACCGATTTTGATGAAACAAACCTATTTCCCTCAGAGATATTGTTGCATTATAAAGGTGAAAGAATTTTTGAAATCAGTCCAGTAGTTTCGGAGCCTATTCATTTCAAACAAACAAAAAAACAAACAGAAAATCAATATACCTATAGAAATTTATATTATTTATTTACCTATAGAAAAAATTAAATGCTCGCTGATGATGCGTTTTACTACGTGACAAAGAAGTGAAA
>NJDD01003712.1:27525-37739 GCA_002245505.1 Calephelis nemesis | reverse complement strand
GAACGTCAGTTAGGCTTGTCACACTCTGTGTCGTTTGGAGGATTATTTGCCACAACAGTTACACTGCTTACGCGGAATTAGCAAATTAAAGGCTTATTTTACATCTGTAATAATTAATGTAATGATACATTATATATTACAAGAGATTGGCATGAGAGGCAATTAATCCCAAGCAGTCTTATCTGTTTAATATTCAGCAATGTTATAGTAACCTTTTTGATATAATTTACATTTAACACATTTTTTAAATTTATTAATTGGAAGTTTTTTCATATAATTGGGAAGTTTATTGTAGAACTGTATACATAGGCCCATGAAAGAATGACTCACTCTGTGGAGACGAGACACATGCACAGCAAGATTATTTTTAATCCTTCTATTAACACAGCGTATATCACAATTTCTTTTAAATGCACTTGAATTTTTGTGAACATACATTAAATTTTCAAAGATATACTGGGATGCTACAGTTAGAATCTTGATTTCTTTGAATTTTTCTCTCAGGGAAACTCTTGGGCCTAGGTTATAAATTGCCCTTATGGCTCTCTTTTGTAAAATAAGTATAGTGTTGACATGGGCAGAACTTCCCCGTGATTATGTAAATGGTTGTCAACTTGGTTTCAGGGTCCGTGTGCTAATGATAGCGGCGGATATTTGACTCCAATTTAAGATGTTTTTGAGCGTTTATTAACTATTTTGTTGTCCGAGAATCCTTTTGATGAAATGTAATCAGAGACGGGTTTCTGCAGTTTTACTGCGCTTATATTATTTTATTGACGTGATAATCCGTTCCGTTTACTTTTAACAATTTATAACTTGGTCGATAGACGTTGCAATGGAAACGAACATGTAATTGAAACCGACCAAATGTGAAGGTTGTATTTAAGTGGCTAAACTAAAACTAATTTAAACTCCTATAACAGTATTTTTAAGTAAATCTAATGCTTCTCCAAATAACATATTTAATGCTAATTGCCTACAAGAACACAACTTGCATCGTATTTTTATTTTTTATTTTTTTAGCACTTGCCCTGTGCGTGGGATAAATTTCTATAAATTTTTAAAGAAAGAAAAAATTTCGCCCCAGACAGGATTTGAACCTGTAACCTTTAAGGAAAGGAATTAAAAATTTCGCCACGGAACTTGAATCCTCAGTAGCTCAATTGGTTAGAGCATTCGTCGGCTTGAGACGAAAGGTTACAGGTTCAAATCCTGTCTGGGGCGAAATTTTTTCTTTCTTTAAAAATTTATACAACTTGCATCGTTGAAAGTAATTAACAGAGTGATTCTTAAAATTTACAACCCGTACGAATTAACTGTGCACCTCGCGCTGTGACGTCATTCATCATTTATCATTCATTTATCTCACTTTTTTGTGTTGATAGAAGATCGGTTTGATAACGGTAACAAAGACGCAATCGCTACTCAGCTCTTGAGGCGAATAAAGGCCGCGCGAGGCAGCGGGAGAGGAGTTGCATTCCAGTAATTCGTATGAATTGTAGTTCCCTACCGTCGTTGGTATGACAGTGTTGCCACACCAAGTATTTAAAAATCCTATAAATCATCAACAATTAACATCAAGAATATTCACAAAAATATTTGAAATCATCACACAAATGATTTTCATTAAATTTATGGTTACATGCGGTGTATGTAAAGTTCTTTAAAAATGACATTATGATGAAAAACTAAGTAGGATTCAACTTATTACAGTATTAAAGCTAAGATCTGTACACACATTTCATGTAACAAGTTCGCAAATTAGATGAATAAGACGAACACACCGAATTGCAATACCAGCGGTATTGTTTAGGAAGTATAACACTTGCTTATGGAATGTGTCTAAATTAGTAAAGCGGAATATGTTTGAGCAACTTAATTTGAACATGTGGAATAGGGGAATAAAGTAATAAAATGTAAAAAACATAAAATGAGCATTTTAGCTGATTCTTATTCCAAGGCAGCCAAGTGGCAATATAAAATGACTTTAAGATTGCATTTATACTATCGAAAGATATAGATCAGGTACGATGAGATGAACATATCAAGAAGGCAAAATCCCTAAGTGAAGATAAAAAAGAAATTGAGTTTCCTAAAACATTTTTTTAAAATGTGTGTGTCATGTCGCGTGACTTTGACGTCGGAGCAGCCGATGCCAATATGGCGGCGTCTATAGTTTATAGTTATAGATTAAGTTCCACTTTTACCGTGGTTTTCATAAACCCACACAATCCTTTTATTTCTTAATGTTTAACATTAAAATAGGTACCTATATATACCTACATGTTCGTAGCGGTAATGTGTCTTTGCCTCGAACTTCTACGATATACTAAAATTGGCTAATTTTGAATTGTAAAATTCAGCAGATTGAACTTATTTTCAAAACCGCACACATAAATTTGAGTTTACAAAATTCTATAAAAACAAAGTCATTGGTGAGGAAAAATTAAACAGAATTATTTTTGGAAAATCCAATCAGATACTATTTGTTACTCTCAATATATACCTAAACTATACATACAATTACGAAATCTTTCTTAAGCGAGTCTGACTCTCACTTGAACGTGTTTAGAACTTTCTGCCAGGCTCAGTAACGCTAAAACAGTAACTGCCAGTTGGTACCAGTTACTACGACTGCTACTTTCAAGTCACAGTATCAGATATAACAGATATCAAATTCTGCCTAGTACGCCGGTTACTACTTTCGATTAACCCCAAAACACAGTTAGCTAACTGCTGGTGCATACGACGCGCCGTCCGGTTATTCATGTTATTATCGTGTAGTATTCGCTTTTGAATATGCTTATAATATCTTTACAAATATTACCGTATATTATACACAATAATTACGAAAATATTAAATAATATTAGTGGTAAAAAGATAAATTCAAAAAAATGATAACATTCTATGTGACACTAGTAATTATAGTGTTTGCGTTTTTAATATTAGGACTGTATCTAAAAAATTCGAATGCTATATGCAAATCAAAGAAAAGACTCGATGGCAAAACAGCAATAGTGACAGGAGGAACTTCGGGAATGGGACTGAAGATTGCAACAGATTTCGCTGAAAGAGGAGCAAGGGTGATAGTTGCTTGTCCTTTCGTCGACGAAGGAACGCAAGGCAGGAAGAAAATAATAGCCATCAGCGGTAACGAGGACGTCACATTTAAAATTCTAGATCTCTCATCACTTGACTCAGTCAGAAAATTTGCTGCAGACATTAATCAAACAGAAAAGAGATTAGACATTTTAGTAAACAATGCTGGTGTTGGTTCAATAGATGATTTTATTACGAAAGATGGAATGAGTTTCATCATGCAAGTGAATTATTTTGGACATTTTCTATTAACTTTGTTACTTTTGCCACTGTTGAGGAAATCTGGAACTTTATCTGAGCCTTCGAGAATTGTGAATGTAGCATCGATCATGTATTTATTTGGAGTTGTGGATATTGAAAGAATAAACCGTTCGAACTATTGGTTCAGTGTGCAATGTTATTCAAACAGCAAATTGTGCCTTATTTTATTTGCCCATGCGTTGGCAAAAAAAACACAAGGTGCTAATGTCGTAATTAACTGTGTTGATCCTGGTGCTGTAGGTACTACTATATTTAATTGTACTGGTAAAATCCTTGGGAAACTTTTAACCTTTTTAACAAACATTTTGTCCAAAACGCCATGGGAAGGAGCGCAGACAGCTATATATGTTGCTGTGGATAGAAGAGCAGGTATTGTGAGTGGACAGCTATTCAGGAATTGCAGACTCACTCGAGCTAAATCCTCAGTGTATGATGATAATACAGCTGATAAAATATGGACTGAATCTATTAGACTAGTTGGTTTAGAATCTGATAAAGTAGATCAACTTTTAGGAATCTCCAACATAGCATAGATTGAGTATGTACAAACAGAAGAAAATATACTTAAAGGTTAAGAAACATTATTTAGTGCCAGACCACAGTGTCGATGACTTTGTGAAAATTGAATTTGCGTCTT
Organism: Calephelis nemesis; assembly: GCA_002245505.1. Classification (NCBI taxonomy): domain Eukaryota; kingdom Metazoa; phylum Arthropoda; class Insecta; order Lepidoptera; family Riodinidae; genus Calephelis; species Calephelis nemesis. The sequence goes on along the minus strand of NJDD01003712.1, from coordinate 33,741 downwards.
TGTAAATACCGTATAAAAATAATTTATATAAAACGCAAGATTAATTAAACAAACGTTCATAAAAATGTTTTGTATGATTTATTACTGTCTCTTGTCATTATAAAACAGAATTTTACAAATAATACTGTACAATTTGTGAATTACACATATACGTACAGTGCAACCAACATAATTGTGCAGCACTAATAATTGGAATTAAATCGCTTTTTCAAGAAACGTCATTTCGCTGTCAGTTTCTGGAGTATTAAGTACCGAAAGTGAAATTACCACAACTAATATTTTCTACGTAAAATTTTCAGTAAAAAACACTAAGCTATGTTCTGAACAGAGAAGTATATTGCACTGAATTTTAAACGGTGTTATTTTTCGCATTTACTCATACATACCTATACTAATATCGTATATCGCTAATAAGAAACTTCTCTGTGAGTAATATTCTGCGCTTCTAAAGTTTGTATCTTTCAAATTTTAAGTATCTACATAAAAATATTAAAAATAAATTTAAATCCCTACTTTAAGTAGGTAAGTCCTACAAGGAAAATTTAGAAAATCATTAAAAACAAGTTACAACAGAATATTCAAGTAATAAAAACTAGCCATCCTATTACTATTTTCAGAATAGTGAAATATATTTTTAGAGATGAAGGTTTTTAAAGAAAACATAAAGATTTTTTCTATGTTTCGAGTTTGTGACTTTAATATGCCTTTAACTTAGGTTAAGAAAACAAGAAGAACTGTTGTCCATATAATATGGTACTCGTGCATCATTATCTTATGGTCAGGATCTTCTAAATGTGTAAGTATACCGAATACAAAGTAATCGATGTACAAGTATCTAAGACAGAATGAGATAATGGCGAGCACTGAAACATAGAGGGTTTTATAGCGCGAAATGGAGTCGTCATATAATGATACCGACACCTGAAAAATACCGAAATACTGAATATCGGAACAGTATGGAAATACCTACCAAACGTTAAAAATGCAAAAAATGAGGTAGGTATACCGAAAACTGTACACTTTGATTAGGAAAGTTACAAAAAAAGTAAATTACATTTAAAAAAACTTAAAAGCGTACTTTTATCTGTAGCTGAACTAATAATGAAAAAATAGTATTGTGTAAGTCTACAAAAAAGTGAGTGATTAAGAAAAATAAACATTTTCTTGTGTAAAACCGTAGGGTTTCAACTGTTGTAAATAATTACCTAACTATTTTATTAAGACATTGGAAGCAGTACCTAAACTACTTCAAATCCTAAATACTTTATTTATACTTTATTAATTAATACCTACAATTACCCCACGCTTTTAGCGATTAAATTTTGTTTTCTTTAAACACATTTTTTATTACCTGAAGATAAAAAAAATTAATTTCTGCTTTTAAGTTCAGCTTTATATTACACTTTTTTATGTTTTAAAAAAACTAGTATTTAATTAGAGCTTAGTCTGTGCCTGACATACAATGTCAATAATAGCTTGTAATACCAAAACTAATACATAAACAACACGTAAAAAAATACTAAAATTTTATGTATTATAAGCGAGTTTTGTACTTATGAAAAATAAAAAGTAAGTAAGTATATTCACGCCCATATACCCGAAGAGCTAGGCAGAGGCACAACCAGGGCGCCCACGACTAGGCGAAGACACTAACGGCCAATGTTAATAATATTTCTCTAAAGATGGATTTCAAGCAATCTAGATAGCTGCGTATCCGCCGGCCTATCCTATACCTAATTGCCATATATATCCTGTCCACAGATATGTTATTGGCAAGCGATAACATAAAAATAGATCAATATATCAATCTTGGACAGCAAGTTTTATATTAGGATTGATTATTAACATTGGCCGTAAGTCGCACAATGTGATAGGGTGGCAAGCCTATCGCCAACCGGGCACATATCATTCAATAGAAAATTTAAAATATACATTTTCTATAAAGGTCCGACTACAGAGGACATTAACTGAAAGATTACTGTTACGATTTAAATCATTTTTATTTTTATAGATTCTTCTCAGCCTAGATTATTCAAAAATAGACAAATTTTACTGACAATGGGATGTTTAGTCGGGACGCTAACCGGGCATATATCCAATCCTGAGCAACGTTTTTTTATTAGAAAATTGTAAAAAAAAAACAGTCTTCTTTTTGTTTTTCGGGAGTCGAACCCGGGACCTCATACAGTCAAGTCCGAAAACTGAACCGCTAGACCACAGAGGCGATGTAATTATGCTGATACTCTTACAATTGTAAGCAGAAGTTTAAGCAAAATTTAAAATTCATTATTCTATTCATTTGAATGTATTACCATAAATACCACATGCAACATAAACAATACTTGTAAAACAAGTCTTCCAACGAAGCTGTTTTACCGTAAAAAGTAGGATACTTGTAAGTCGCTTATTAATTTACGACAAATATTAATAGCAAATCTAAGATAAGAGATCTTTTTTTACTATCTATGATTAGAGATCGTGCTATTTTAGATCAGTGGCCAACGCTGTTATTTTTCAATCTTTATATATATAATTCTTCTGTGATTGTGTATGTCACTGAACTCCTTCTAGACGACTGGACAGATGTCGATGAAACTTTTTGTATGTGTTCTAGGGAATTCGAGAATGGTTTAGATTCACAATTTGGTCCACTGGAAATTGTTTTTTTAATTAATTTTTTAATAATAAGTAGTTGTTGATTTTAAAATGTTTCACATCGGATCCGACAGACTGTGCTACTGTCTAAGCATTAATGTCAAGCGATACCATGTTTGCTGGGTCAGCTAGTCTATACGTATATATAAATCAATGCCACTTTTCGTTGTAATTTTATAACTCAAGAACGGGCTCACCTATCCAAACCAAATGTTTAGGCTTTGTTCGGACTATATAGTAGATGGTTTATGTGAAGTTTGCATAAAATCGGTAGAGCGGTTCTTCATTTATCACATTTTTTGGAACAAATGAATTCAATAAATTGCGGATCATTTTGATAATGGGTAGGTATTTGATAAAAAAAAACTTTTAAAATTTTAGGCTGTGCGAAACTGGTTCGTTCGCATCGTTCGATTTTTGAAAAAAGGGGTTGCAATAAGTTTGACATGTGTGTGTTTGTCTGTCCTTGGCGTCACAACTCCTAAGACCTAAACGAACAGGCCGATTTTGAAGTGTTTATTTTGTTTGAAAGCTGACATGATCGAGTTGGTTATTTCCGTTGCAGAAAGGTTTTATCGGGCATTATTGAAAGTATTTAATGCTATAATTATTATGGTAACATGATGATGAATTGAAGTGTTTCAAAAAAATATTAAATTCTTCTATCTTTAGAATAATGTCAAGACAATAATAAAAATATTTCATTAGGAGTACCTCTTCTTGTCTAGAATGCTAGTCCTGGAAGAAATCCATTGCCTTACCTACTCCTACTTCCGTAACGATGAATAAATAATAACAAATAAATTAATATTCCTGGACAAATATACAAATTGATCGAACCACAAAGTAAGCAAATTATATGCTTGCGTTATGGGTGTGGTGTTAGACAACGCGATACTAATGTAAAGAAACATTTAAATACCAATATAATTTTAATCAAATACCTATAGTGAATCGTTATGTATCTTCTGCATTCCGTTTAAACAGATGTGACTATCTTTTGACGAAAACAGAATTATCTCAAATAAAGATACAGAGCAATATCAATAAATTATGTGTCTTAAACAAAGGCTTACACCTATCTAATGGCTTAGTATTATATATTGCCATTATGCTTTTTTTGTGCTTTTAAAACTTTTTCCGACTGAGTTCCACCAAGTAATGAGGCCATATGAAAGAACAGTGATTATAGAAGTTTACCTTGTCGAAGCAATCACAAGATCAGTTGTTTATCTCCAATTTCGTTTGACTCATACGCTGCGACATTTACATTTTTATTAAATTCATTATGTTAATGGTTAAATTTCTCACTAGTGCGTTGACTTTTTGACCTTAAAGACGTGTTTTCGAATTAACAATATTGTGTTTTCAAGTCAAACTGTTTCAAGTGAATTGTTGTAATTCTACTAAGAAGAATGGAAGCGAAATAAATAACAGAGTATTTTACACAAAAATGTCAGTATATGTAGCAATCATATTGATCTTCGTGTTTACAATATTAATAATAGGAATATATCAGAAAAGTTCTAATGCAATCTGTAGGTCAAAGAAAATGCTAAATGGTAAAACAGTAATAGTAACAGGAGGAGCATCTGGAATGGGACTTGAGATTGCAACTAATTTTACAAAAAGGGGAGCGAGAGTGATAGTGGCATACCCTTTTGTTGAAGAAGGAACTCAAGGCATAAAGAGAATCATAGATGCCACTGGTAACGAGGATATCACATTTAAAGTTCTAGATCTTTCATCACTTGAATCAGTGAGAAATTTCGCAACAGATATTAATAAAACAGAGAAAAGGTTGTATTTATTGATTAATAATGCTGGTGTCGGTGATGTTGATTATTTCATCACTAAAGATGACATGAGTTTCATAATGCAAGTGAATTACTTTGGACACTTCTTGCTAACACTCTTACTTTTACCACTTTTAAAAAGAGGTGCTACGCCAGTTGAACCTGCTCGAGTTGTAAACACTTCATCTGTTTTTCACTTCGTAGGATCTACTAATTTTGACAAGATAAATAGTCCGAAATATTGGTATTTTACACAAGCTTATGCGAACAGCAAACTGTGTCTTGCTTTATTTTCTCATAGTCTGGCAAAAAAGTTACAAGATACAGACGTCGTTGTCAATACTGTAGATCCTGGTTTAGTTGGCACAGCTATATACCACTGTGTTGGGATTCCTGGTCGAATTTTAAGCTTTTTTATTTATGTATTGTTAAAAACGCCATGGGTAGGAGCTCAAACTTCGCTTCATGTAGCGTTGGATGAACAAGCAGGTACAGTAAGCGGACAATATTTTAGGAACTGCAATCTTATTAAAGCAAGAGCCTTGGGATTTTTTTTTTATATTATAGGAAGGCAAACAAGCAGACGGATTTCCTGATGGTAAGAAATTCACGCCGCCTAGAGACACCAAAGATGGTAATCGTGCGTTGCCAACCTGAGGTCAGGATGTTAGATCTCGAGCAAAAGTAAGTTTACCGGCTACCTTACCCTCCGGACCGGAACACGTCATGACGTTATGGCGGCAGGAATAGGTAAGGCGGTGGTACCAAACCGGGCGAGTCTACTACCACCTAGTCAGATGTCACGGTGTTAGTGATGATAAGCCTGTGCTCGCCTTTTACGAGCTGCCTGGCCAGAAAGGCAAATGGTCTATTCTGCAAAGGAGCCCGGACCAACACGGGGAAAATGATAAAATAGCTAACAAGCTATGGGACTTTTCGATAAATCTTGTCGGCTTAAACTGCGATCACGTAAACCAAATATTAAAATATTCCTAATATTGGTAATAAAATCTAATAGTAATTATCAATTGGTTACTAGTTGTAGATGGATGAGTAGTGTGGGGTCTAGACATTTTTCCTTGGTCTTCATGTCACTGCATGGATTTGAGTTGATTTTAAAGGATTGTTGGACATAATTTAAAGGTGGTAGGTATCTCAATCTCTATGTGAGACTGTACAGTTGAAACACTAACAAATGCCGATACAACTGAGCTGGTCTGAGGTTGCTAATAGATCAAAATTGAAGGTTAAAAGAAAAAGTATTCTATTTCATTATCTTTGTAGATCATCTAAAGTGTAAACTTTAAAACTGACGTGATAGAGATGATTTTTATCTACAATTTATGGAGATTTATTAAGGCGTTGAAGGTCATCAGCTTTTTGAAAGCATCTGAATGGACATTAGAACCATTATGGGTATTTATTTCACTTTTAAACATACGTAAGATTGCACAGTTGATGCAATTATAAATCTTGTTACTAGTAAGCTGGTCTAACGATAGAGATAGACGTAACCCTGAAAGGCTTACTGGTATAACCACTAACTTTGGACTGATACGATTCGCCTTATTTAGATCTGTTCGTATTTTTTGATGACGAGGACTTGATGACAAGGACCTTATGAATGAACTGGGAGCAAACTGATGGCTCATGGTTTAAAAGTTACGCTATTACATCCCCATCCCCTCTCTCATTCTCTCCCTCCCCCCTCTCTCTCTCTCTGGCTCTCTCTTCCTTCCTCTTTCCCCCTACTTTCCTTCCTCCC
>NJDD01003712.1:5774-21270 GCA_002245505.1 Calephelis nemesis | reverse complement strand
TTTACGTTTTTTGGACAGCCTTAGTAATGTCAAATGGCAGCCATATTTAGTAGCCAGCGGCAGGTTTTTTGGTAACTATTTCATGTCCATATACTTAGAGGTCAATGTTTCGTACACTCATTCCTTTAATCACCACTTATGTGACAAGTTATTAATTGACACTTTGCTTTCATTGGTGAAACTGAAGCAAATTACTCGGAACTTTTATTAGCCGAGTAGCTATGAGCGGCAAGTAATAAATCGGCACTTTACTTGAGGATGGTGAAAGAGGCCCTAAGAGTAAAGTAAGTAATCGTAAGAGTAATTTTTTTAAAGTTTGAAGAGTCGAGTGATTATTCTGTTATGCACTCACTAATTTTAAGTTGTTATTATCTTCGTTAAAAACGTTAATTAAAAACGTCACAAATTCATAATAAATTAGACATGCACAGACTAATTCGATATGTCCTCAATGTTCCATCTCTTTTGTTTTCGTTTCATTGAAAAAAGATAGCATATAAATATAGTTCAGTTTGTGCACAGTGTAATGAATACTACAATACCAGGTTTAACCTTGGCTTGTTTTAGTCCATGTTCATTAAACACCACCCGTGCTTATAACCAACCCATGCTCACCTTTACCATTAGCAGTAGGTTATTGAACTGTATTCGACATTTTTTTTTATGTTATAGAAAGGCAAACAAGCAGACGGTTTTCCTGATTGTAAGAAATTCACGCCGCCTAGAGACACCAAAGATGGTAATGGTGCGATGCCAACCTAAGGTCAGGATGTTAGGCTTCTAGCAAAAGTAAGTTTACCAGCTACCTTACCCTACGAACCGGGACACGTCATGACGTTATGGCGGCAGGAATAGGTTAGGTGGTGGTACCAATCCGGGCGAGTCGCTACGAAACTCTACCACCTAGTCAGATGTCACGGTGTTAGTGATAATAAGCCTATGCTCGCCATTAACGAGCTGCCTGGCAAGAAAGGCAGATGGTCTATTCTGTAAAGGAGCTCGGACCAACACGGGGAAACTATGTAAGAAAAGTATCATCACGCACATATCCCAGAAAAATTAGGCAGAGGAATAACCAATGAACCCACGACTAACCGAAGATATTAAGTCCTACAATGTGATAGGTGGCAAGCTTTTCACCAACCGGGCACGTAATTAATTCAGCCAACCTTCATAATAATTTAAAGGCAAAATATTTTATGTGTGCTGGAAATGCAACAAGTGCAGTATTACATCAAAAGGATATTGTGCACGGTGTTCATGCTCTACTTGAAAATTTCAGCATTTGTGTCTTTGATCAACAATTTAAACATACATATCTTCACGTCAAAACCCTTAAGGGGTAGCCAGAGACTCTCATGACATGATTCATTGGAACATGACTAGCTTCCTCCACATTCATTACTGTTTTTATACAAACACTCTTAGCACCCGTGGTGGTCCTGGTCCGCTGAATTAGAATAGACCATCTCCCTTTCTGCCAGGCACCAAATTGAAAAAACTTAGTATTTTGCTCGACTTCGCTATATTCAGACTTCGTGACTACTAACGGCAAACGGGTTTGGTCTTTGTTAATACCTCAGAGGCCTAGCAAATGATTTTGTTAAGTGATTTGTCTATTTATATTATACATGTGAAAGTTTGTATGTTTATTTGTTACTCCTTCACGCAAAAACTACTGAACCGATTTTTTAAAATTTGACACAAACATTGGATTAATACATAAGATAGTTTTCATTTTCAAACAATGTTCCTATAGGATCACGCGGACAACAGCTAGCTGTTAAGCTAGCTAGCTAGCTAGCTAGCTAGCTGTTGTAAGTAATAAATAGTACAGTGCGGCCAATGTTTCTGTTTAGAAAACAGCGCAAGCGTCGCTTGTGTTTCTTATTTAAAATTTTATCTAAGTCATATAAATTATGCTCAATAAAACAACAAAATCCGACTATAATTATTTTATGAGTAATAATCATGTCATAAATGAAAATGTATTCGTTATTAAGCCTATGTGGTCTAGTGGTTCAGGTGCTGGACTTGACTGCGTAAGGTCCTGGGTTCGAATCCCAGGCCGTGCAACAAAAAGAAAATTGGGTTTTTCTAATTTTGTAATAAAAAAAACGTTGCTCGGGATTGGATATGTGCCTGGTTGTCGATAGGCTTGCTACCTATCACATTGTGGGATTTAGTGTCTTCGGCTAGTCGTGGGTACCCTGGTTGTGCCTCTGCGCTTCTCTTCAGGGATATGGGCGTGAAGATACTTTACTTTTTTAAGTATAAATTAAAAACCACTTGTTGGATCATGATAAAATTAGGGACCACCTTGGAATTATAACCTACCCTTTCAAAACCGAACCATCAAAAGCGTTCTTTATTGGCGGAGTAATATCGTAACTAATACACAAAAAAAACGATTCTGTTAAAATAAAAGCGCTAAATAGTGAAAAATACCACTAGAAACTTTGAAAAAACTTTGAAAGTGATGCTACCTCGCAAAAAATAACCACTGGATTTGGTCTCACAACTCCCCAGATTTGAAGGATTTAACTAAATAAATTAAATTAAACATTTAAAAACCCCCGTTACAAGAACTTAGTTTCCCTTTAAAAAAATCGGTTAATATCCCCACTTTCACCCCCCACAACATTTAAAGGGCTAAACTGATTTTAATCAAACATATCTAAGAACACTCGCACATAAGTTACCTTTAATAGAAACAAAACTAAATTGAAATTACTGCATCCGTTCGGGAGTTATGATGCTACAGACAGACAGACACGTCAAACTTGTAACACTCCTCTTGTTGCGTCGTGGGTTAAAAAATAACGATAATAGTAACAAAATAACAAAAGAAAATAGTTGAGAGAATTTCATTTTCCATGGCATAGGTACTTCAGAAACTGACAGCTGAGTGACGTTTAACCAAGTAACGGTTTAGTTCCGATTTTGGCTACTGAACAAATAGGTTGGGACACTATAGCATTATAGAACCACCAATTTATCAGTTCAGTAGTCTTGTGCAGCCTAGATATTTAGATATTTCCGCGTAGTCATTTTTTTGGCCGCAGGTGCCCAGACGCTAGCACCATACAGTATTATACAACGGCGACATCCCAATCCCTCCCATGCTGTTGTGGGGTGTCGTTTTTTAGTTTCCTCGTCAGCGACATCGCGCTTGTCTTATGAGGCGCAAAACTCAATTCATTTCGAGCACCCCATTCCTGGACTGGACTATCAAGAATCAGAATCAGAATCAGAATAATCTTTATTTACATGAACCATACAATTGGTATTTGTGCGCGTCGCCATTTTTTAAACTACCACCGGATCGGAATCGGAAAGGGCTGTATCATCGTCAAAGACAAGCACAATGTTATCGGCAAAGGCTTTACTAGATAACTTTCGGTCCAAGTCGGTCCGTTGCGCTCAGGTAAGCATAAAAACGCCATTTACGCCATACATTTAGAAATGACATTTTTTATATAATATTGGAAGGCAAACAAGCAAACGGATTTCCTGATGGTAAGGCTTATTTAACATATTTGAAATCATTGCAATATACCTTTTTTACACTTATCATATATAAATTTTGCATAATGATACTGCTTTTTTGCCAATTTGAAATCAAAAAGTAGGAAGAGATTGCTAATTTATTTTTACATCTACCATATAGATATATTTAACTAATTTTGTTCTAAGTATCTAAGTAGAAGGTATAGTTTTTAAAAAGTTCAACAATATAAACGATACTGAAATTCAACAGGCACCTGAGCCTCTACCATGAGTTTGTATAGATTACGTACGGTAAGTTACGTGTCGAAATCTATGACAATTTTGGTCTAAAAATGCGTTTCTCTTAGTTACCACTAGAGGCGCTGTTTAAAGTTTTCATACAAATAATTGACAGCGAGAATTTTATTGCTTTAAAACATGTCATTGTCAATAATTAGTATGTTAAAGTGTCACTTTTTGCATTCACTGTAATTTAGTTTACATCTGACTTTTCTTGTTTGTTTTTAATACAAATACCTATAATTCAAAGAAGCTTCTGCTTTTAGGATTATTTGTGACGTCTAGTGCTAGTCCATATCCATGTTTATGTTTTTAAGAGCACCATTACACAATATCTCGCTAAATTTTGTTCCATACTTTAGGGTTGTCTGAAAGAGATCGCTGACTTGGCGATAAGCCGCCTTTGTGTATCTTCTTAGTTTTAGTTACTTTGATGTATTTGCAATTACTCTTATTTTAGTTAGAGTTATTGTATTGTATTGGTTTCGAGAAAGGGTCGATTATTTTTCGATAATAGGCAAAATAACGCATGTTTTGTTTTACGAGTCACCGGTTTACCAGTCTACATTTTATTACGGCATTTTACGAAAATCACAATTCAAGCGTATTAGGATACGAACATTTTTACTTTTAGGTATAGATGAAATCGTCCAACACTTTATAATTTATAATCTTTGTTATTTCAGCCGGCTAAAGTAGCCCAATCGCTGCTCCTGTTCTGCCAAGGCCAGGGACAGCTGACATCGCTGCCACCACCAGGAGTGGAACGCCGTATGTCGCGTGGCATGTCTATGGAGGAGTACGACAAACCCAACATCCGGAGGCTATCCCTCACACCCAACGTTTCTGAATCCCCTCCCTTGCGGAAACTCTAAAAACTTAGATAAAATATTGATATTCATTTGCTGATCCAGGAGTTACGTCTCCCACAATGAACTTACAAATATATGGTGATCGTCAACCGTATAGTCTTCAGACATTTGCCTTGAACTATATCTTTGTAAAAGTAGCTGAGATATGAAAACATCCAAATAGATCTTTTTGAAAAAAATACAGTGGAGTCTTCTAATCAGCTGATTTAAGCTCTATTTCTTGGTACAGTAATCATTTACAATTTGAGGCAAATCCCTCTTCTTATTATTTCATCACACTTAGTTTTTTTTGAATGGCTAATTTGTTGCTAACCGCGAGGTTTTTACAACTTTACCGGACTAAATAACATAATACTTGGTTGAAAATGTCCATTGTATGACGTAACTTGTGGATTACCCAGTAGTCTTAATTAAAATGAGATTTCTAATTTATTATCCTGTGTTAGTAGTTATAGAAAATAAAAAAAATATGTCAATTGAAATATACTGAAAAGTTTTCAAATAACACTGATATGGAATATGAATATAAATAATTAGGTAAACTTGGATACTACAAAATAGAGAATTTAGAAAACATCATGCGTGCGAGAGAAGAGAGTAGGAATGATATTACCTAACTGTATGGCAGACGTTTTTTTTTATATCGTTTTGAAACACTTTATTATACGAGTACGTTGTTGATTAAATAAGATAGTATTTGAAACCAATTATTATAATTTTCACATTCATTCATCAAAAAGATAGCGAGGGACCAATACCTAAAATAGGTGGGACGGTTGTCTCTTACTATCGGGAATGTCAGTTTGTTCGCTTATTGAAAAAGCTTTACGGTAGTGATGGAGAACGTAATTTAAAGGATAGCGCCCACTATTGACAGGGCGGCGCGTGTCGGGCCGAGGCGCATTGCATTGCAAAGCACACTGATGCGGGTCGGGCCGCATCGTATCGACGGATTGTTGTTATTCAGAATCAGACGCATGCAAATAGAGAAGATATTCGACATTAAAATCGTCGAGTATGGAAAGTGGCTACTCTGGTAGTTGTCATACGAAATTCTAGCGTTAAAATACCATGAGTGCTCAATTCCTAAGTGATATCGAGATCTTTGGTCACTATAGGGCGCATCGGGGATTGAGCGCAAGATGCTTTACGGAAATCCGCCTCAGGAAAATCCGCGCCGATGCGCCCCGTCACAGTGGGCGTTGCTCCATACAAAATGTATGCAACCGATTTAAGCAGATTATTGCGCTGCGATGAGCCCCGTCCCGGCCCGTCCAAATGGACGCTATCCTTAATGAGAACTCGATATCTGGTTTTAAATAATATATTACGAATAAGCTCTTACTTTCAAAAACTTTTTGATAAGCATGTATATATTTATAAATAATATATTTTATAATCTTAAGTTAAAATAAAAAGAAAATAATGAAATCGATATTTAATTTTACGGATCATCATCATCATCACTTATTAAAAAATACTCATTCAATACTTTCTAAGACACCTATTTGTTGTCAGGTATACATACATATTTATTTTTATGACATTGGAAGGCAAACAAGCAGACGGATTTCATGATAGTAAAAAAATCACGCCGCCTAGAGACACCAAAGGCGGTAATGATGCGTTGCCAACCGGAGAACGGAATGTTAGGCCTCAAGCAAAAGTAAGTTTACCGGCTACCTTACCTTCCGAACCGGAACACGTCAATGGCAAGCACTGACGTTAAGGCAGCAGGATAAGATAAGGCGGTGGTACCAATCCAGGAGAGTTGCTGCGTAACTTTGCAACCTAGTAGGATGTCACGGTGCTAGTGAGGGTAAGCCTATGCTCGCCTTTTACGAGCTGCCTGGCAGGAAGGCAGATGGTCTATTCTGCAAAGGAGCCCTGACCAACATGGGGAAATCTTTCCTTCCTTCTCTTTCAGGGCACTCAGAAATTATCGAATCCTAAGTGTTACGATTGTTGCAGACCTTTCTAGCTTCCATCACATTAATTAGTCATTTCATAACAACACGCCAGTTTCGAAGACTTCAGATGATACTAGAGCGTTTGGTAAGTAGACTATCCCCGATTACACAACCTACACATCCCTCCTTATTCGCATTATATATCTGATTTGTCAAGGTCGGCCATTCTTCCACATAATAGAAATTACAAAGCATGGCTTTTATCATTATTATACCAACGCTTCATTCAATCCCACTTTCTAATTTTGAATCTGTGGGGTAGCAGTCTCAATTAAATCTGCTGCTGTGAACTCAATTAGAAATACCTTTGTGCTTTTTCCGACATACCCAACTCTAGCTTTCATGAACTAACGTTCAACCAATGAGAAGCCAGTCTAGCAATCTTAATCTCGCTTTGAAATATATTCAACACACCATTCACCATTCCTTAACGGCGGGCATACATACTATGGTCTACATAAAGGTCCATCTGTGCAGGTATGCCTGGGAAGTTCAACCGGTAGGTGTATGGGAATAGAACTGCAGTTCTTAGAACCGGTGCAGGTGACCGGCGCAAGAATGAAAATCAATTATTTTGAGTGACACCATACGGTGAACCTTGTGCGTGTGGACGTGTACTTCGGTCGCCTGCGCAGGTCACGTCATTTGTTTTCTAGTGTTTTATTTGGGACGGTTGTCTCATCATTCGCATAATATTGCCAGAAAGCAATTGGAAATGGCCCCACCAGATTCGACGTAGAAATTCCTTGAAGATTTAATCGGAATTGACAGAAGTCATCTCTATGTCGTTGGCAAATTAAAAACAAAGATTATGTACCAGTACCTGGATGACCGAGCTTTGCTCGGTATTTTTTTTTGTTTTTTTTATAAATTGTGTTTTTTGGAAATTATATTTAAGTACGAATTACACAATTAGTCTAACCTCAAAGCAAACAATCATTGACTTCGTTACTTAACAACGGACTTCGTTACTTAACAACGCCATCTGCTGGAACTTTAATTATTCGCCAAAAAATAGTATTATTATTCGCCAATAGATGTCAGGAAGAGTCATAATAAATTGGGACTACTCAAACGCCTCCTATTTGTTAAAAAAGTAAGTTTAAGTCGATAAAACACAAATATGACATTTTCTAAAAATGATTCCTAGCTAGATCGATTTATCGCCCCCGAAACCCCCTATATACTAAATTTCATGAATTAAATCGTTGGAGCCGATTCCGAGATTTCAATTATATATATACAAGAATTGCTCGTTTAAAGGTATAAGATTATCGAAACAAAAAATTACCAATAGAAAAATTAAGACCGATGCGAACAAATAATTAATTTTGAGAAAGATTAATAACTTAATAAAGCAATTTTAAGAAGGAAATGAAGAAATTTGACCAATCTCTTAAGTCTAGGGCATCTGTTAATGATTTGTATCGTTATAAACTGTGATACATACTACGATTTGTGCCATTTCGTTCAAGTTTGCGAGCGAGTCCAAGGAAATCTTCATCCAACTTAGATGCTAATGATGAAAAAAGATTTTTTATTATTTTGGTATCTTATAACTTTAAAATTAAGGCAGGGGCTAGCAATGCCATCCCGTCATCGCCCCCCTTCGATGCCATTGCAACAAGAACTAAAAGACCGCTACAGTACAACGTCCCCGTACACACTGTTAGGAAGCACAAGCAGGTGTGCCCTGCACAGAGAGTCTCTATATACCTGCAGTGAACGTACCTTTCGAAGCACTAGGTACTACGCTATCTATTTCATTCACTTGTTATAGCACTATGTTATCTACTGAAACTATTTCATCTGTTTTGGCTACGTCTCTTTCAGATACGCTTACTTTGGTTTGCTTCGAATTTTTTTTTATAATCATCTTTCATAACTGTAAGCAGTGATTGCAACTTCAATGATATAGAACTTAAACGCACGGAACCTTCTGCGTTAAGCAGTTCACAACTTGGTCACTCATACGCATTCCTATGTTCAGTGATCCTTGGGACACATTTGTCCAGACGCAAGATGATGTTGATAATGCACAGTCCTGCTTAACGCCAATGTTATCGAACCGAGGCGAAATGTTACGATCCATCTGCATGTATGCTTTAAGACCCTGTTTACTGAAGGAGTTTTTATGCGCGTATCCACTCGCGGATAGACATACACTCGATCTCGAGATACATGAGCTAAGTTATAGCCACCCAGATTCTGGGGCGAGGTTCCTGACTCTCGCGTAAAACGTGTGGAATAGAGTAAGCCTAACCCACGACTAAATATAAATTGCACGAATGGAATGGCACGATGACCGCAAGCCTCCAGTTTACGGATAATCAGCTTCTCCATTTTGTTTCTTTCAACGGAGGTTTACACCTCCTCGTCCAACTTTGAGTCACAATTAATTTAGTTGTACATCTTTGCACTAACCACACAGGTACGTTTTTTGCAACATCTACCATGCTGTCTATTCAGTACCTTTCAACAATTCTCCGCTTCTAAATCTGGTAAGCATACATTTCAGCCTATCTTGGATTTATCTCAGTGAACGTTTTCTACCGCATATACTCGTATCATGGGGAATGTTCTGAGGAGTTGTTTGGCTTAATTCCGGCCGCTGATTTCCACCTTCGAACTTCTCGACATAGTTTAAAGTATCATGCCCACCATCTTGATACGTGGCGACCGACAACTGTGCGATTCCGAAGACATTTCTTACCTCGCACAACATCTTTGTGGAATCAGTTACCGAGGGCGGTATTCCCAAACAATTATGACTTGGGAACCTTCAAGAAAAGAGCGCACTCATTCCCTAAAGGTCGGCAACGCATTTGTGGTACTCCTGATGTTGCGGATGCCCGTGGGCGGCGGTGATCACTTTCCATCAGGTGACCCACTTGCTCGTTTGCCTCCTCTTATATAAAAAAAATAGTTTCATAGACTCGGTTCTTGTAACTTCCCTCTCAATCTTTTCACAACTTAAAATGGATGGATGAAACAATCACCATTGAAGTTCACTGTGTATAAAAACGATGATGACCGTTGCCGCGGGAACCACAAACAACCGCGAGCGCTGTGGGAGTAAAACGCTTCGTGAAATGTGTTCTTACTTTTTGCGTATAAATTTATATTCTACAGAACCTGCGGGCCCGCAACCGCCGCGGACGCGTGTAAAAACTGCGCCGTGAGTTCTTAGTCTAAAGAATTTGTGATGCTCTGGTAGGCCACCACGTTTGCAACTGAAGATAACATCGCAAAAATGAACGAAACAGTGACAAACTCCTCATTCAACTCTGAGAGATTACCGCTTAATTACCTGTATCTCACGCAATTGTAGTCTTTGACATCACGAGTTGATCCATGTCATTTTAACTAATCATTTTGGACATGGAACTCGGGTATCTAGTCTCAAAATAGCTTAATTTTCTCCAAAAACTCGAGTCGAACTCGAGTCACTCAGAACATGATAAAACTAGTTAATTCCGTTCCAACATTCATAAAATGCAGTGTCAAAGAGACGTGGATCAAGCTTCAGAGTGATACCTTCCATTAACTGAACTTTAAGCGGCGTATAAGAGAGAAAGTTAGACGAAAAAGGCCAAAAGGCTTTCTTTTCCTAAGCCCGAATTGCCATTTCGTGGCACCCGTTTTCAGACAAGCGTTTTGAGAACTCAATCAACTGAACTCAATTTTGAAAACAGCGTTAAAAACATTCTGGTGAATAGATTATTCGTTGGCGAAGTGTATCATTCAAAAGGAGATCAATTTGAAAATGATAAATTTTGATGATTAACAGTTTTGTATTTTTGATATTTTTCCAAGCAAGTGCGTCACCATCAAGTACCCCGCCCAGACATCCGCAACACCAGAGTATCACAGAAGTGTTGCCAACATTTAAGAAATGAGTGCATATGCCCTTTTCTTTAAGGTTCCAAAGTCATATATTATATTATATTATTATTAAATACTGCCCTTGATACCTAGAAAATAAACCTACTTAAAATGAATTTCTATATCCCTTGGTCATCTCATTACTCCTGGGAAGATGAAGTGAAATGTCAGCTTAAAAGAATCACAAAAACCCTTTTTATTAAGTTTGTCGAGCTAGTTAGTCAGGAAAAGGTTCATATGAAAAAAAATCAAATAGAACATGACAGGTTTGTCGCGAATCAGGAAGTAAATATCCCTGGACAAATTGCACAACTTAAGTGCCTGACATAGAAATACTAAAATAGATTGTCAATTCGAAATGCTCTCTCTGCCTTGGATTCCGTCAAAAGACGTTCCTGAGAAACTTTAGGCCGTCCAACGTATACAGAAAAAAGGTAAAGTATCTTCACGCCCATATCCCCAAAGAGGTAGGCAAAAGCACAACCAAGGATCCCACGACTAGCTGAAGACACTATGTCCCACAATGTAATAGGTGGCAAGCCTATCGCCAACCGGGCACATATCCCATCCCGAGCAACAATTTTTTTTTATTAGAAAATAGGGAAAACAAATTTTTCTTTTTGTTGCCCGACCCGGGATTCGAACCCGGGATCTAATGCAGTCCAACACCTGAACCGCTAGACCAGTGAGGCGATTCCAAAGTATACAGCTTCCCCGGTAGTATCGTTACTAATTTGACATGAAAATAATAATCCGACTTATTTCTCCGTAACACTTTACGTTTTCCGTAACTCAATAATTTTAAGCGATAGAGAAATTAAGTACTATCCTTAAGGTACGTAGATACTACACTGTGCTATAAATAAAAAAAATGAATTAGGGCCACTTATACATTCCCGGGTTACAATTAACATTGAGTTAAACTGTCAAATATAAGATGATTTAACCCTAGTTAGACGTTAATACAGTGTTAAATACTTAACCCAGGAACTTCCAAGTGGCCCTTAGCGATATAAAAATAAACGGGACTTTATTATACACGAGTACATGACAGAACTTTTTTTAAACATTTTAACAACACAGTAATAAACAGCACAATTACACTTATAATACGTATCTAACATTAACACATACGCTGGCCCATACAATTATTTACCCTCGATTCCATGTCATTTGATAAAAAAGTGTAAGTCTTGTAAAACTTCAAAGAATCAGAATTTACCTAGAGTTAAAAAAATAGGTGGAAAGTTCGACACACGAGAAGCACAACATATGAATAAAAATGCTAAATAAATTTCAAAAGGGAGTTGCTCTCAACCGTCCGCACATAGCGCCTGACCTCGGCGGACATTTTCGAACCTTTAAAAATTTTGCGCAGTTCTGCAATAATTAACATTATAAACATGCGGCCGCGGTTTTGTGGCGTCCGCTTCGGTCACGACGCTCCAGTGTTGGGCTGTTGGCTGACCATTACCGAGACGTTACCAAGATTTAATTTATATATTTGTTATGGCCGCCTATCCAGTTCTTGCTACATCATCTTGGCATTCAATGCCGGGCAATAACAAATTTTGTGCTGAGTATTTCACAAGTCACTCAGCTATGACGGTAAAACATGTAGTAGGCAACAGCCATTGCATCTTGTTCCCGTTGTCGACTAACAAAGTCAGCCGTGATCTTTTTTAACCCTACGCGGAATTCTTGATTGAAACTCTTAAAACTGGTATGCATCAGAACAAATTTTCCGTAACAATGGCATGGGCAGCAGCTCTCGTGGCAACATCTAGTGCGACGTCATAGCTCGTCGTCGCAGCCAGGCGGCATGTCTGACGTCTCGATGGCCACTTCGTCGTAATCCCTCTCTAACGCAGCAAGATCTTCTCGTGCTTCAGTAAATTCCCCTTCTTCCATTCCTTCTCCAACGTACCTAAATAAATTTTACGATGTTAAAGTCCTTGTCTCACGCAATCTTTAGTTATTTTAACATTTAAAAGGAAAGCCTATGTGGTCGAGCGGTCCGGGTGTTGGACTTGACTGCATGAGGTCTCGGGTTCGAATCCCGGGTCGGCCAACAAAAAGAAAATTGGATTTTTCCAATTTTCTAATAAAAAAAAATGTTGTTCGGGAGTGGAAACGTGCCCAGTTGGCGATAGGCTTGCCACCTATCACATTATGGGACTTAGTATCTTTGGCTAGTCGTGGGTGCCCTGGTTGTGCCTCTGCCTACCTCTCGGGGATATGGGCGTGAAGATACTTTTCAAAAGGAAGGAGTCTCAACATTAACAATTCTTAGACGAAGCTAGATAGGTCTGAAACACAGACGATTGGTACTCACTTCTCTCTATCTCAACGCAAGGCATTTTGCATTAATATATGTATGAATATATTATGTAAGTATATGTATGTTATACTAATGAATAATGCTCACCAGTGCACAAAGGCTCGCTTGGAGTACATTAGGTCGAACTTGTGGTCAAGTTTGCCCCACGCCTCCGCAATGGCGGTAGTGTTGCTCAGCATAGACGCGGCACGCTTCACCTGCGCCAAGTCACCGCCAGCTACCACTGAAGGTGGTTGATAGTTGATGCCCACCTATAAACATTGAAACCATTAGGATCATTATTCTCGAGAACTTTAACTATTAAGGTTAGAATTTCTTCTATGGGGTTTGGACCTGAAAAGTGAACTGTTTAATTCATCATTACGTAGCTGAGTTCATGCATGAATCCATTACGCACTAGTTAGTTACGCTTGCTTATTATGTTCATTCTAATAATTTTCCTCAAAGAACACTTAATACAAATGCGGCGCTCACCAATGCTTACTTTTTACAAAAGAATGTTTTACTGTCAGGGAAGAAATGCGACACGTGAAACCGTGTACAGTAACCGGCACGTAACTTGGCAAGGTTTTGACGTAGTGGGGGTAAGTTCGCGCATCGTATACTTAGTAGAACAAAAAAGTGATCACTTTTATTATTGGTCATTATTGTTATAAATCAATTGTTATTAATCATGTCTATTTAGAAGAAAATTAAAGGCACAAAAATAATTCGTGAATAAAATGAGTTATAAATGAATAAGAAAGTAAAAATGTGCTAAAAAAATGTAAGAAACACTATCCTCAGCAATTGTTAGATTTTTTGGTAGAATTTTTTATCGCTATCGGTTTTTTTCCACAGGAATCTTACGTTATGTAAAATCCTTTGTAAACCGTGCTCCATTCCATTAAAATCAATGTACTATTTTAGTTTTTCTAAGGTATGTCGGCTTAAAACTGTATTTGATCATCAATTATAAGCAACGTAACAAAAACTTCATTTAAAATAACGAAAGCTCAACAAAAATAAAAAAAAAACCTAACAATAACATAGGATACAACTTTCGTGCACGCAAGTGTATTCGAGAGCGATCGGAACGAAAACACAAATCAGGAGGCAGCGGTCGACTGACGCACCAATCACGTGCTCGGATTGGCGTTACGTCATACTCCGCATCCCGCTTGACCACCAAAGAGACGTAAATAATGGCTTCTGCGCATCTAACGACTCTTGCCAACTTATGTGCCGGGGATTGTACTCGATTTTTTACATATATTTCGAAATTCAACAGAGGCCACGGGCGCCGCACAGCAGTAGGCGAAGATAAAATACACAAGATTTCATTAAAGGCTCCTTGAAAATAAATGTAGCTTACAAGTGACAAGTAGAAAGAAAGGGAACCATGAAACACACCTTGAACCCAGTAGGACACCAGTCTACGAAGCGTATGCCAGCGCGACCTTTCATGGCGGCGATGGCCGCGTTTACATCCTTCGGCACCACGTCGCCACGATACAGGAGGCAGCATGCCATGTACTTTCCGTCACGTGGATCGCACTTCACCATCTGGTTCTGAGGCTCGAAAAGCTCCGCAGTTATTTCTGATACCGACATGCCCTCGTGATAAGCCTGCAAGTTATGTAAGGGTCTTTGTTCAGTAAAGCGAATGGGACAGAGGCAGGTCCTACTCGTGCCTACTCGAAGCGGGATCGCTTTATGTTTTCTTGAGCATGTTAAATTAAGCAAGCGTAAACCCGTGCGCTATCCGTTAAATACCTTACTCTAAACATTAAATGACAAAATTTAGGTCGTAAGTCTTGATATCCTTTTTTTATGTTATAGGAAGGCAAACAAGCAGACGGATTTCCTGATGGTAAGAAATTCCCGCCGCCTAGAGACACCAAAGGTGGTAATGGTGCGTTGCCAACCTGAGGGCGGGATGTTATGCCTCGAGCAAAAGTGAGTTTACCGGCTACCTTACCCTCCGAACCGGAACATGTCATGACGTTATGGCGGCAGGAATAGGTAAGGCGGTGGAACCAATCCGGGTGAGTCGCTGCGAAACTACCACCTAGTCAGATGTCACGGTGTTAGTGACGGTAAGCCTATGCTCGCCTTTTACGAGCTGCCTGGCAGGAAGGCAGATGGTCTATTCTGCAAAGGAGCCCGGACCAACACGGGGAATCCTTACAATATCTCAGTATAATTAGGTTCAAATTTTGTAGTACACCCCTCAACAGATCAGTGACTAACCTTGTCCGCAGAGACGACGGGCGCGTACGCCGCCAGCGGGAAGTGTATCCGCGGATAAGGAACCAAGTTCGTTTGGAACTCCGTCAAATCTACATTCAGAGCGCCGTCAAACCGCAAGGACGCCGTGATCGATGAAACCACCTGAAAATCGCATAAAATAAGAGATCTCTAATAAAATTGTACTCTGATAGAACAAAATGTGCACAAATGAACACTCTTCACAAGAAAATCCTTTATAAAACCTATCGATATTACACGGTTTATGCGGATTAAATTCAGGGTTTTTTGAAGTGAAAACTTTAGCGGCATTGCGCACTTTTTTTGGAATAGGTAAAACTTCTAAACTCGCGTCAGGGTACGTGACCTGATCGAAAATTCGTAAGACGGCGCAGGGCGGTAGCACGAAT
>NJDD01003711.1:216827-227314 GCA_002245505.1 Calephelis nemesis | reverse complement strand
TGTTTAGAATCCTCTCAAAAATCTTTGAGATTGTTGTCAACACAGAAATAGGCCTCTAATTGTTGATATTGTTTCTGTCACCGCTTTTGTAAATTGGGTGCACCAGTGTATTCTCGAACCTAGAGCGTTTCATTACTCTCTTAAACACCCGACCTTACACGTCAATGGTTGCGAAAGACTGCATCAAACTGAAGTCGGAAATTAATTTTAAGCCGTTGGTGATCTTGTATGTTTCCTTTTAATAAAACAGGATTAAAGAAACCGATATTAAAAAATATGTTGTATGCAGTAACGTACCCGTTGATTTCAACTTTTTCTTTTTTTCAAGTGACGTCTGGTAACATCTAACTTATAGCACATACTGTAGCTCTGCACATAAAAAAACGTATTTTTTTTTCTAGTGCCAATGGATGAGTTCATCACAGACCAAGTAGTAGTCTTGCTAATTGGAGGACTTGAATGTATAAACTCTCTTTATGAATTAGCAGCACATCAGGAAGAACAGGTTTTGGTTTTATCTTAGAGACTCCTTCGCTTTGGTGGGATAATCTAGTCATTTATATAAGGAGTTTATTTAACTAGTGCTGTCATTCAGTTCAGTTAATTCAACTTGTACTAGTCCTACAACAACTTGCCAGATTGGTATTACTAAAGCAGACTTCGTGACGCTTTGGTGTCAATGCAGTTCCAATTAAAAAGAGAAGAATAGAGGCTCACAATTCCATTCTGAGACTTAATTTTACTCATTTACATTAAAAATCACTAATCTGCGGCATAAACAACGTATACTTCGTTCCAAAAGCAAATTGTTGATTGTAGATGACAACGACGTTTATCACAAAAATGCCTGGCCCAGTGGGAAATCACACCCGAGTCTCGCGAATGTTCGATGGCGTTGCGCGAGTTTGTTAATACTTCCCCAATAAGGAGACATTTTAATAATAATGATTGAACATATCTAGACAATTTAAGAGAATTGTTTAAAAGCTAAAGTATAAACTTATAGCTTCCTAGATTCTCCCACGGCTGAGCTGAGCCCGCTTGCACTTTATTTGTTGTTCTGATGCATATGATGAGGGTATAAATGGTATATTGAGCAGTTTCATCTAAAAGCAAAAATATTTGTTCAGTTCAGCAGTTTGTGCGGGAAAGAGTAAAGAACATTCATACACATCTTCACAAACTATCGCATTTATTTAACACGTTGACGCGAACAGCGTATACATACGTCAAATTATGGTAGATGTGAAGCACAGCGTATTATTACGTTCAGCTACTAAATATCGTATGTAGCAAAATTGGTAGAACGGCGTCCTGATCCTACTACTCTCTATTAGTTTGTTTGCTGTGCAACAACGCATCAAATTCTCAAAATTATAGTGCTGCACCGCGTCAAAAATTTTGCACAACTTTGTAGGCGCCATACACTGCCAGTGATTGCCTCCTTTTAGACGTACAACGCTACTGTACGTCGTCTAGCGCAGCTCGCGTGCCATACTGTCAATCAACTTGTGCAAATCCCAGGACGTTTCACCCATGCGTTGTTGTCGGCATCGGGTGGCAGTGGATAGTTATGCGAAATCGTAAGTATTTTATTATATTGCGTAGTTTTAAAATTGTTTATTATAGTATAATAACATTGAGTTATATTGACATTTATTTTTACTTTTTGGCTCGGCGTATGTATACGTTGACGTTCTAAGACGTAAGTGTTCAGAGTAAGACTTGTTTACCATGCTATTAGCATACCGTCTCTGACGCTCAGAGACGGTGTGCTAAATCCAGTTCACTAAAATCCAATTTGTATGGAAAAAAAAAATGTGCGGCACTGCATCCAGTCCAGAAAATATCATATTTACGTGAAAGTGTTAGTTTACTTTATAGCAATGGTTACTCAATACGCCTGCCACCATTTCGCTGTTGCTCGTTATTATAGTGTTTTATGCTGGAGACTGGGTTAACTTAGAACCTAGACTTGCAAACGTCTCGCGATACATCAGTAACGACTATAATGTCACACTTTCACACTTTGTCGCTTACCTGAAGAAGAGTCGCTTGCTTTTTGGCTCATAAAACACTTGATGCTGACTTCTATATTATGTACAAACCGACAGATACAGTGTTTTACAATCATGCTCTCAATTATTCTGAAAGAAACCAATTTGAAATTTGCAATTTGCATAAATGTTTCCGTAAAGATATCCAGACAAGTGTACCACAGTTTAAGTTACTTGTATTCCTTCCACAGGAATGAGGTTCGCTCAGCAAACGCTTAATACAGCATTAACAACTGTGTTAGTTAAATACAAAGTGGTGCTGGGACGAAACTGTCCGCATCCTAACAAAGTGAAGATCGACACAAAAGGACTGTTTTACGTATCCGGGGAAAAAATCTCGACTGAGTTTATACCTTTTTTTATGATATTGGAAGGCAAACAAGCAGACCGATTTCATGATGGTAAGAAATTCACGCCGCCTAGAGACACCAAAGGTGGTGTTTAATGTAATGGTGCGTTGCCAACCTTAGGCCGGGATGTTAGGCCTCAAGCAAAAGTAAGTTTAACGGCTACCTTACCGTCCGAACCGGAACATGTCATGACATTATGGCGGCAGGAATACGTAAGGCGGTGGTACTAATCTGGGCAAGTTGCTGCGAAACTCTACCACCTAGTAGGATGTCAAGATGTTAGACACGGTAAGCCTATGCTCGCTTTTTACGAGCTGCATGGCAAGAAGGCAGATGGTCTATTCTGCAAAGGAGCCTGGAGATAATTTTGTCTAATAGTAACTTATAATTGTGGTTTGGTTTCTATATATCAAAACATAAGAGACGGATTTCTCCTAGAAACATTCATCTGGAAACTATATCTAGGTTTACATATAGTGAGTTCTGTTTATTTTGCATCCTTTAAATGCATGATGTGCATGTCAAAAGTTTTTAAATAGAGATCATAAAGTTAACATTTTTAACCTATGACATGCGTTATATCATTATTAATCTATTATCTTGTAATTGGAACTGTACAATAAAAATACCGATTTTATGATTAAAAATTAAATTAGGCAGCTCGGGGTTAAAGGTGCAGCCATACCAAATTCGAACAGTATTTATGATTTTGTGTCATAAAATCAAAATTAGGTAATAAAGTTGGACAAACCATTGCCTCTGTCGTTTCAATGAGTTTCAATATGTCATATAATTATGTTGATCGCTGAAACAAATAACTATCCCTGGAAAATAATTCACTATTTCTACAGTTTTATTATAAGCATTAAAACATAATAGTTATGGAATTATAGATTGGTAGATCATAAGTTCATCAGTAAATTTTGATAATGTGAGGTTAGGACGTATTATTTCCGACATTTCCGTATTTGTAATCGACCTAGCGAAGGTCGAGTTTATCATTTCCTCTTTAAATGTTTTTGTTGGTATTTACTCGTAATATTAAAAAAAAATATCTTCACGCTCATATCCCTGAAGAGGTAGGCAGAGGCACAACAAGGGCATCAACAACTAGCCGAAGATACTAGGTCCCACATTAAGATTGGTGGCAAGCCTATCACCAACCGGGCATATATTCAATCCCGAGCAACATTTCTTTTAATAGAAAATTGGAAAAACCCAATTTTATTTTTGTTGCCCGACCCAGGAATCGAAACCGGGACTTCATGCAGTCAAGTCCGACAACTGAACCGCTCGACCACAGAGGCGTAATATTAGATATTCAAATTGGAAATCATTAAAATACATAAAAAGTAATAAAAAAAATGTATGATTCAAATAACAATTATAAATTTATATTGCAATTGATTATACACCCTGACTTTTTAATCACCATCCAAATTTTAATATGTTGATCTTAAGTGAAAATAATTAAATACGTGTTTTTTCTTTTAGTATCCCTCAATACTAAAATATTAAGATATGACATCGCAAAGTCGTCTACAAAATGTTGACATACTAGATAGCTACCTGCTAGATACCTATTTTTTTTTTCATAAATGGACTTATTTACATATACTTTATGCCCAGAAAAAATTTGGATGGTGATAAAAAAATCTTGCTGTATAATATCATAATACTTCTTATCGTCTCGTCGGTGCTTAGTGGAATTCCATTCTTGAAACAATTTATTCACAAACACTTGCAATTTCCACAAAATTTTATAATTTTTATTTTTATAGTTTAGCCAACCGGTTGGCTAAACTATAAAACTAGCGGTTTGTAAAGCGAAGCCGGTTGGCTAAACTATAAAAATAAAAAATAAAAATCTACTGAAGAAAGTACAAGTGTTTGTGAATAAATTGTTGCAATTGATTTTGATATTATTCAATTTGCTTAACATTATTGTATTCCTTCATATTCTTTTGACTAGCAAGATAATCATGGCAAATCCTGTTTAAGGAAATTTTGTACTATAATTAATAATACGGTAAATAAAAGGATAATACCATAAAGCATATTATACTACTAAACGATAATTAAGTAATAAACAAATTGTTTGTAATTCAAAATTTATTTTATTACCTTTAAAAATATGCTCAAAGTTTAACAAAGAATACACTTATGTTAACGTATAAGCCAATCATTATAACATTTATAAAGACATTACTTGCCTCATAACACTTCAGGGAATGTATCATGGTTTTCCTGGAATTTACACACGCCGCGGGTTTATTTCTAAACAATATAACTTTAGATTTATTATTTTTTGCATGACGCTATTATTAACCTCCGCATATAACGAAGTTTGCCAGCACAGCAAGTTATCACTGAAGGGAAAAGGCATATTATAAGAATAACCATGTGCTTCTTCGACTATCATATAAAAAAATTAAAGAACAATTTTGACGACTTTATACTTAAGTAAGCAACTACAAACTAGTTATTAAAAAAAATACTTTGAATTATGTTTTTTTTTGTTATTTTGCTGCCCCTTTTAATTTTTCTTTTGACAAGGTGATTCAATATAATAAATATCAAATTGTTCCTCTTCACTTGTTGTAACATAAAAATATTTAATAATTCTGTTTTTTAGAATATTTTGAACAACTGCTAAATACAATTTTTAATCCAAAGCTCAAGAATGTATTTACAAAAGATTTTCCAGAGTATCCTCTCAAAACAACCTCAGGCTCAAATCCTGTATTTCTTAACGTTGGTTATATAATTGTCTTTTAATCATTTGAAAATGAGTACATCTCGAATAACCATTACCGAATTAGGGTAATATAAACAAGGGAACAATGGGGCCAATTAGCGAACTGTTTCCATTTTCTACTGTTACCATAACTCCGCCGTACAGTCCGTCACATTTATTGCTTTGTTTTATCGAGCACCACTCGAATCTGAATTGATGATAGAAATTATTTACATAATTTCTTTTTAATACAGTTTAATCATATTTATAAAATAACGCATAATCGAAGAAAGAGAAATAGAATAAGAAATTAAATTAATAAATAAATACCCCTGGACAACTCACACAAATTGAATCTAACCCCAAATTAAGCAAATTATATGCTTGTGTTATGTATGGGTGTCAGTCAACGATACTAATACATAGAAAACCTTAAATAGATACCAGAATATATTTAATAAACACACAGACCCGGAAATGCAAACATCTAAATGTTCATCACACAAATGTCTGCCCCGTCGGGAATCAAACCCGAGCCTCGTGGTAAGTTGCTGTAGTTAGGCG
Source organism: Calephelis nemesis (assembly GCA_002245505.1). Lineage (NCBI taxonomy): Eukaryota > Metazoa > Arthropoda > Insecta > Lepidoptera > Riodinidae > Calephelis > Calephelis nemesis. The sequence goes on along the minus strand of NJDD01003711.1, from coordinate 221,606 downwards.
TATACGCTAGCCACTCGACCAAAGAGGCGGTTATGTAAATGTGTTAAGGGCTTAAAAGTTGATAATACTCAGGACTAAACGAAGCTACTGAAGTGATGTGTTTACTTTTAAGACGTTTCCGTTTCAATTTAAAGTGTTTTTTAAATATTTTTATGTAGTAATTGTAGACCTAGGACTCAAACGCACTTGTGTCAAAAATATTAAAGCTAGAAATGTCCTTGTCAGTGTTATAAAATGTTTGACATACTAATCTCTTTTTCTGGGTGTGTGTATATTTGTCTTTGGCTTCATAACCACTAAATGAAAGGATCCATGATTCTTAGCTACATTACGGGTATTGGTTGTATTTTTTTTTCATATATTTTTTTTGTATTTTGAGGTAAGTTAGTTTTAGATTATTTCACATAATACAAACCGCTTTTCCATTTTTCATCATTGATATATTTTTCGGTTTTTTTGAACAAAACAGGTTGAATTAGTTTGTTAAATATGACTTCAGCTTTATGTTATGCTACTCAATAAACTATCGCTTATTAACTATAACCCCATAGGCATAAATAAAACCAGTTGAGCCAATTTGTAAGAAAAATATTCGAATTGAAAACCTTGTTTTTTTAAGTCGGTTTAAACCATACTGTGATTTGTACTGTGGGTTTTATTATTGGAAATGGCAATTTGGAAATTGGAAACGGATTTGTGTCATTTTGTAATATTGAACAAAATACTAGCGAATTATTGACATTTAGTTTCGAAAAATTCAACAAATCCTATGTTATTAATCATTACGTACTATTAATTAAATGTTAATAATTAATTTGATCGAAGTGTGTTTCAAAATATATCGAGATTTAAGAGTAAATCTATTCTTCGCAAAACCTTGATACTTACCTTGACGTAAGAACCTCATGCGACTTTATGAAATTTTTATAATGTATTTTTGAAACTTCTGCAGTCGGACGGCAGTGTTATTTCCAAACAATACTTTACACAACCACAACTAGAGATTTTTTTTGTGTTTCGGCACTAGTAACCTGTGACACGTCAGCACAGTACATATGACATAGATTTCAGGCAAAGCTAGTCATAACTACGGGAAAGTGCATATTATTATATCCCTATTTATTGTATTAGCGCGTTATATCTGATAAGGTCTGGTGAATTTGTAAAAACCGTGAGGCTAGCAAAGTATTAGTCCTTCAAAAAAGATATTTGTCTGTTAATCTGTTATGTTTTCACAATTTGATGTGCATAAAGTTGAAGACCTAAGTTTAAAAGTTTAAAAATCAAGCTTCAAAGATTGGATGTGTATATTTCCGGGTCTGGGTGCTTATTACATTTATTCTCGTATCTATTTAAATATTTATATGTATTAAAATCGTTAACACAAGCATGTAATCTTTTTACTTTTGGGTTAGATTCAATTTGTGTAACTTGTGCGTGTACATTTATTAATTAATTTATTCATATTTTTTAAATTATTCTAAAACAGGTACTATAAAAGGAATTACGTTGAAATATTAAAAATGTGATCTCCATAGAGACAACTAAAATTCTGTAGCATAATGTCCGTGTCAAACGAATCATAATTTCTGAAGCTAAAACTCTTACCAAGTAGATATTTCAGTTCTCGCAAAACTACGCCTTCAAGCTTGTCGTTGCGCAGAAATCATATAATGGTATCTATGATTATATATGTGGGATAAGAGGGAGAGTATTGTTCTCTCACCATAGTGGCTTGCCTAAAATTTTTGTTTTGTAGATTAAATGTTGTATTTTTACTATGTATAAATTATTATAACAAATATTAATATTTTGACATTTGATGTATAACCTTTTGCTATTACAAACATAGATGTAATAGGTTTATTTTTACATAAAAATAGCTTTATTTATTACTAGCTGCGCCCCGCGGTTTCACCCGCGTAAGTCCCAATCCCGCGGGAACTCTACTAGCCTATATGTTATTCTGGGTCTTCAGCTACCTACATACCAAATTTCATCGTAATCGGCTTTGTAGTTTTTGCGTGAAAGGGTAACAAACATCCATACATCCATACTTACAAACTTTTGCATTTATAATATTATTGGATAATACTAGCTAGTAGTCCTGGCGAACTCCCTTCCACCCGATCTGTTAGCATGGAACAACTTGAAATGCGGTGTTTCTGGCCTCCTCGCAGTTTTTTATTATTTTTTATCTTTGTATTCCATTTGTGTTATTTGTCTAGAGATATTTATTTAGTTATTTGTGTAAGAGTTTTAGGAAAAGTGGTGGCATCATTAGATACCTAAGCTCAACAAGGGAGATTTGACGGCATCGTCAAAACATAATATGATGACCTGTTATGTTCTGTTTTATGTTGTATGTATGTGTGGTATATCATATAGTTTATTAATTTTGAAAAAGTCTACCATATAAATAATATAAAACGGAAAGTAGTTTATGTTTTGGTCCTAATAATGACGTAGAAAACGAAAGCAGTTTAGGATATAAAAATAATAACAAATTAGAAGTTATATGTAAAATGAGACAAGTGTTACCTTATTAAAAAAAATTAAAATAATAAAGTTTGAAGGAACACATACGATAAAAATCATAAAACATTCTATAAAATATGTCACTTTCGTTTAAAATTCAAAAATACCAAAAAGAGAATACTATTGTCGACTGTATTTTGTAGATAATTCGGAAGGTAAATTCTTAGTAAGCAAAACACTTCAGGTTGTTATAAAGTATGTAACAATTTGTCAGCTATTATAACTTTGGAATCAATTACGGGTTATTTGCGCTCTAAGGGTGTCTCCCCAACGTCGCAATTTAAATAATTTCCGAGTTTTAAGAAACGCTTAGAATTTTCCGTGAATGCTTTTAATGTTTATGCCTTTGGGCGGTGGAACTTCTGTGAATGTCTGGTGTTATTAGGGTTTTGTCACTTGATATAGAAAATGTGATAAGTCTAATATGAACATATATTTAAAACTCGTGTCACACGCACATTCTAATACGTTTCACACACACACATATTCCAACACTCGATGAGTTAAACAAAAATGCATGTTTTAAAAAAAATACATATTAATAATAAAGAAAATAATAACTAATCAAGTTAGTTAATTTTTGTACAGTCACTAGTCACTATGTACAAAGTCATGTCAGGTATGTGTCCTAAGTAAAGCCGTGGCTTCGTTTGCTCATAAAGTCAGATTTGACGGCATCGAGGAAATAGATAGACAATACACTAATTTCTTCATGATTATTTCATTTATGCACTTTCACTGAACACAATTAATCTAATTAACATTAACCAAATTTTCACTCTATAAACACGAAATTCAATAATAATGAAAAAATTACGACCATCTTCATTCACGATAGCGCCAAAACTCTGTGCCCGTCATTTAAAGTTTTTCTCTCGATTTGTCATTTTAAGAATAATTGTGATGTCTCAATGTTGTATAAATCAATTGTTTTGTCTTTTCTTTTATTATTGAATTAAATTTGGTGCACCTGCTATTTTTAATTCAATAATTATTCCTTTCAATTATTTTTCTTTTTTATTATATTTCACGCTGACATGTTAACTTGATGCCACTGAGGAGGAATAAACTTAAAACGCTGCAAAATCTTGGTATTCATTTGGTGTTCACTATGAAGAAGACGCTTAACACAGCTCCTTCAAGTCAGAATAAAATGTAGTTCTTATTGTTTGGTCGCGTTGTTGTTTTAAAAACTCGTAACTTCCAATTCAGCAGAGTGATATTCACTGTAAAAATACAGAAATATTATTCAGAATATCACTGCATCGAAATAACTGTTTCCCTTTTGTGTTACAAATAACTGTAGATACGCGAAAATTATTTGTTTTTAGTTGTTTCCCCTTTGGAAATTCGCTAACTATAACACAAAAATATGGAAATATTGTTTCTAGTAGGGCTGGGGTGCAAATATTTTCTCCATTTGGTCCAGCAAATTAAAAAGACAATATCGGGGCGATAGTAAAAACCGATCGACATTAATTTAAAACAGTTGTTAGTTTCATTGATTCGTAGTTAGATGTTATTTGACGTATAGCAATTGATGGTGTTTTGGTCGTTAATTGCCTATTCGTAAATACAGGATGTATTTGACACCGTAACGAAAACTTCTGTGGTAGTTTAGATACAGATCCGACTTTAAAATTCCGTTAACAGTTTTTGTCGGAAACAAGTGGTTAAATATTTAGCAGTTTTTCAGCTCGCAATGTATAGCGAACAAAGTAAATGTATTAAGAGGCGCGTTGCGAGCTGTAGGTGCCGACCTAATACCCTGTTTTATTACATTGCTGTTTTCAGGACAAATGTGTTATTTATTAGATTTTAAATTAAAATCGAGTTGCTTCAGATAGTTTTATTGAAATAATAAAGAAAAAAATTTGAAAAATCATGAAATTTCCCCGTGTTGGTCCGGGCTCCTTCGTAGAATAGACCATCTGCCATTACATTACATACATTATACAGTATCATTTAAAAAATGATTTATCATCCTCCTCCTAGTCCAATCATTAGATCCTTAGCACCAAGTCCTTGTTATCAAAAACTATAAACAGAGTAAATCTAATGAGAATCTAATTGAGACCGGACTAGACCGATTAACTAGTGCGCTTTTCAGGGTCTCCAATCTTCGAGCTCAATCATCAGATCAGCTCAGTTGTATCGGCATACGTTACCTCCAAAAGTGAAATGAATACGAATTGTGCCTATGATCTATTAAGATGCTTACAAATGAGCTAATGACTTTGA
>NJDD01003711.1:173581-202283 GCA_002245505.1 Calephelis nemesis | reverse complement strand
TGGTTGTGCCTCTGCCCACATCTCTAATACCTCTAATACCTCTGGACAAATCACACAAATTGAACCTAACCCCAAAGTAAACAAATTATATGCTTGTGTTATGGGTGTTAGTCAACGATACTATTACATATAATTACTTAAATAGATACCAGAATAAATTTAATAAACACCCAGACCCGGAAATGCAGACATCTAAATGTTCATCACACAAATACCTGCCCCCGTCGGGAATCGAACCCGAGCCTCGCGGTTGGTCGATGTAGTTAGGCGAGTAGGCTAGACCATCGAGGCGGTCAACATCGTCGGTGGTTTGGGCTTGAAGATATCTTTACTTTACTTTTTTTATTCTATTATTATTATTATACTAAAGTTTTTATTTGCCTTTCTGGCGGAGAATAAGAATTTTTATCCCGCTGCGGTAAATTAAGTTATCACTTACCAATAGGGTTGCTTTAAATCATCCATATCATGCGAATCGGAAATTGAAATCTTGTCATTTATGTACATTTGTACACAGTAGTAGCGGTATTTTACAATTAACAAATAAATTCAACGAATGTGATTAAAATTACTACCTATTAATGTTAATTATTCGCCAGTGTTGGGTTCAAGAGTAGGTATTAGTATTAGGTTCAACAAATAATCTCATCCTTCATACATAATTAATTATACATCCTTTCATGTATCCAGACAAAGGCATGTAATATGTTTACCTGTCTGTCTGTTTGGTCCTTTATGGCACTTAAGAAATCAAGCCCGTCCGTGAATTTTATGGGGAATTACATCGAAGTAAGGATATTACTCGAAATGGCGGCAAAAAAGCTAATAAAAATAACCTTTGTCGTTTGGGTTATCATGGAATAGGATTTTTTATACTACTTGAAGGCAAACAAGCAGACGGATTTCCTGATGGTAAGAAATTTATGCCGCCTACATACAGATACAGATACATAAAGGTGGTGATGGTGCGTTGCCAACTGTTTGATAATCTGATGCTAAATCGCGGGTAAGTAGCTAATAAATTATAAAAAAGTATCTTCACGCTCATAATATCCCCTAAGAGGTAGGCCACAGATGCGGTATAGTAAATTATAATGGATAACAATTAGAGGCAAAATGGATTGTACGATGTCGTTGCAATGAAACAAGAGCTCACTTGAACTGTTCCCATTTTAGTGATTTTGTACTTCGAAATCCAGGAGACAAGAGTTTGTCGCTCCTGTAGAGCAAGGAATTTAATAATGTGGGTCACTGATTGATTCATGAGACCAGAATGTTGTGCAAAGCCACTTAAACGTACAATTCAAAAGCGGTAGCGATTTATCAAAAATAATGAATAATCTCGCAAACGATTAAGAGTGACCAAATAGATTACTTCTTTTGTCGCTTCAGGAAAATTTGCTTATGATTAATGAAAAATGAAAATAAATTAGCTTTTTAATGAATGAGAAATTGAGTTTTTCCAAGGCAAATGTGGATCGGTTGATCTTAACTCAGTAAACATTAATCTTTGACCTCAACATCATTTTCAGTTAGATGATTATTGACTCATTCTATGGTTTTATAATTTACTCCAATTTGTGCATGACCTTTTTTTGTGCTTGGTTTTATGGTGATCATAAAACCAAGCTTCTAAAAGACATAAATGTATAATTCAAAGAATATAGCGATTTAATTAAATGAGTGACAACAACTCTATACAGGTGAAGAATAATCAAAATGTTGAAGCACAAGTTTCTCTTTAATGATATGATAAAATTTGTTTATATTAATATGATTAAATTTGTCGACACACTAGTGTCGTAGTCGTTTTTTGATTTGAAAGTATCTTTCGGGTCTTATACTCGAAGGAAGGCATAGGTACAACCAATATATCTACGATTAGTCAAAGATCTTAGCTCCACAACGTGATAGATAGCAAAACTATTGCCCATTAGTCACTTATTCAATCCTGGACAACGCCTTTATCGAAACATTGAAAAATCACAGACTGAGTTTCTGAACTGGAAATCTAATGTAGTCAACGCAAACACCGAAGTACTAGTCCAGACATTTTAGTTTTGTCATCCTTACCGTCTTAATATTAAATATTAAGACGGTAAGGATGACTAAACTACTATTCTAAGAATTAAGTTAACATTGTAGTATGTAGTACAATGTTTTGAATACTATAATTTTAACTTAAATTTTGTGGTACTTAAGTCTTTGATTATTAATGCGACTGCTAGTTTCTATAGACAATGTGTATTTTTTAAAATCAGCAAATCCGCTTGTTTGCCTTCCAACTCTTTAAAAACTCATAAAGAATACAACTGAATTCTAAAATCAGAATTTAAAATATAATTTCCTTGACACATTAGGAAATCCATCAGCTTGTTTGTCTATCCCTACTACATAAAGTGTGACAATTAATGTTGTTAGAAAACGGTCATCTCTTTTAACTTGACACAATTCGACCTATTTATAGACATGTAACGGACAGCTTTCCGCTCTTATTTCCATCTTCTCGAACGTTCACAGACATGTTCTTAACGTCATACTCCTCAAGCTTACGTTAATTTATTATTAAATGGATGAGTTGTTGCATTTCAATATTTTTTTTACTCTCTGCATTTTAAACCAGATTTATTACATTTTAAACTACTTTACAAGCAAAGAAAGATAGGAAAATCAGTAAATTTCTTAAGGATAATAAATTCAGGTGTAAAACACAAATATCTTCATACCAAGTTCCTTACGAGGTAGGCAGAGAGTATCGAGTGCCAAACCTTACGATCCTGGCAGACTTGCCTGGTTCCTCCATATTCATTACCCTTTTCATGCACACACGTTGGTTTCGAGAAATTTTTGACACCATTTTCGGATAACACCCGATGGATTTGATCGTGGAATGTTAACTAAGGTCTCCTCGTGTACCTACATCCATCCAAATTCGCATTGTACGAGTATATCTGCTTTGTCTTTCATCTGGTATTCTTTCCAGATGTTTTAAAATATTAAAAAAACTCTTAACATAATATTTTTTTTAATTTTCTGCCATTTATTTGGTCATTATGAACTAGTTGGTGACGTAACTATTTCCCTAAACTTTAACCAACCTATTTAGATTTAAGTTTATAACTACTGCATACTGTCAACTAAATAACTTGACACTTAAACAAAACTTAACTAAACTAAGCTAAAACAATTAACTAGCAAATTTAAGTACATATTTTAACATAGTACACTTGTAATAAAATGCTGCAACTTTGCATATGCATTGCCAACCTTAAGAAATTATAAGCAAAATGATAGTGATGAGAACTGATGCTAATGTGAACAGTGGTGCTGATCCAGACGTTGCAGAATTTCACCTTTTAAGGGCAGAATGTTAAGCTTCGACCAAAAGAAAGTTAACCGGCTACCTTACCTTCTAAACCGGTACACGTTAACAACAAATACTGACGTTCTGGCGGCAGGAATAGGTAAGGCGGTGTTACCAATCAAGTCGAATTGCTAAACTCTACCACCTGGTCAGATGTCACGGAGTTAATGACGGTAAGCTTATGCTCGCCTGTCACGAGCTGGCATACGAGAAAGCAGATAGTCTAATCCACAAAGGTGTCCAGACATGGAAAAAAATTGACGTGATCAATGCTTAGGGTGACAGGTTGTAAAGCATATAGAATAATATTCTAAGCTTCCATCCAATAAAGCTTTTCTACCACACAAATAAATGGTCGGAGATAGAAACAAGCAATGTAATCCGACCATTCGTAAGTGCTCAATGCATCTACGAGATCTTCTAAGATATTCATCCATCTCCTGTAATCCTGTTACTGATGTTCGGGCATGCTACCGAGTTTTGGATCGGAACAAATAGAAATTAGGTTTTTTCGTTATGTAAGGAGACCAGCTAACAAAAATAAGGAAAAACACGATGTTTTGGTCGGAAAGTGAAAACTCAGACTAAAAAATGCACATATTGTTTTTCAAAATGTGTGTCACATTTATTGAGCTACGAGATTAATGTGTAACTATGTATCTTCACGCCCATATCCTTGAAGGGAAGGCAGAGGCACAACCAAGGCACCCACGACTAGTCGAAGACACTAAGTCCCACAATGTGATAGGTGGCAATGAATGTGTATTGTTCCGCCCGTTCAGTATCTATGCGAAAAATCAAAATGTTATTTTTCTTAGTTTCCTATCGGCCGGACGGGATAAGAAGTACCCTATGTTCGTCTCCTGGTTCTTACCTACCTTTATATAAATTTTGAGCCATATCGGTTCAGCCGTTCTTGAGTTATACATGGTGTAACTACCATGACTTTATTTTATATATACCGATTCTCAGCTTTAGTAATTTATTTTAAAGTTTTTTGTAAAGATGAAATTTATGAAAACGAAATGAATAAAGATGAAATTACACGTGAGGAAATAAAATGAGATGCACATTTCTAAAAGGATTTAAAAAAATAGAAGTTTGTTATTTCGCCTGCATGTTTGTGAAGTTAAAACTTTAGAGACGTTGCTCACTTTTTTTGGAATGGGTAAAAAGTTCTAAACTCGCGTCAGGAAACGTGACCTGATCGAAAATTTGTAAGACGGATGGAGAGTAAGCAACCAGCATGGCATTGGAGAGGAAGTATCCCTCTCTTTTTCTTCGGCGTGGCGAAAATGTATGCCTGCGCCTGCTGTTTCGTTTAGACGGTGCAGAGTGCTTGCGCGAATGTTCGTGTTGTCATGTTTGTGTACGATAGCCCAATAAATGAATAATTTATTCTGCCACATAAATGATAGTACTTTTATACTGATAATTAAAGCAATTCGTGCAAAATTATTCCCTAAACATTCCAAAAATTCAAAAATGCACAACGTTAATATTCAAGTTTTCACTTCTGCCGGCACTCCCGCAGTGCAACCCGTGGTTTTTTTTTGTTTGTTACCTACTCTATCAACAAAAAGTCTATTTTGATGGGTATTAATGAAAAATAGAAGTCATTATTGCGACTCATTATTCGGTCCCGTATTTGTTAAATCATGTCTTTGAATTATATTTACTAATGCATACATATTTTGTAACAGACGAAAATATAAGCATTATTATGTACGCCCTACTCAAAACTATTACGAGACAGCACCCATAAATTTTATCGATATACCATTTTATCGATAAAGTGCATGTGAGTCTCGGATTCACTAGCTATTTTTCAAAAAAAATATTATCAAATTGCGAAGTAATTATTAATCAAAAACATTAATTTTAACGTACAGCTGAAACCAGGAGCAACAACTAGCTCTAGTGAAATAATTCAATTTCTAAAATATACGACTTCAATTCATTTCTAAAAAACAATTCTCGAGTTAAAAACTGTTTTCAATTTCGTTAAAAACATGTGCTTTCGTTGACCTAATTAAACATCGCAATATTTAAAATTAAAACCCGGACTAATCAGACCTTCATTCAGCGACGTATAAATTTCCATCGGATAGTAACGAATATATGAATAAGGTATGAATATTAAATATTTTCCAGGCTGAATTAAACAGCGGCGTCGAATACAAAATCAATGACCGTTTATACTTTATGAAAGGCATAAAAGTCATTGAAAGAAATGTATGGCGCACCCTTTACGCTATAGACGATAAAATGGCGCTTTTCAGGGAGTCTATTTCGTACTTTCTTTTTTTTTTCTAAAAATATATCAATATCTTGATTTTTAAACACTTTTTCCTTATTTCTTGTGATGATTCTTCACAAATTTTAAAGATTTTTACCTATATTTGACCCTACCTATATTTTGATTTAAACTCATATCCAAATAAACAAAAGTATTACATATTTTTTTTTGTAATTATAAATTTTCTTGTTGGTGTTACATATAGTTGTGTAGCTATGGGACACAATTATAAAGAGAATCACTAAATCCCCCTGTTGTTTGCCAGGCAGTTCGTAAAAGGCGAGCATAGGCTTACCGTCACTAACACCGTGACATCTGACTAGGTGGTAGAGTTTCGCAGCGACTCACTAGGACTGGTACCACCGCATTAGCTATTTCTACCGAGGATAAGGCAGCCGGTAAACATACTTTCGTTTAATGTTTAACATCCCGGCCTCAGGTTGGCAACGCACCATTATCACCTTTGGTATCTCTCATTCTCATTAGGAGATCCGTCTGCTTATTTGCCATCTAATATCATAAAAAATATAAGAAAATGATTAAAAATTTTATCACACGATGTGGACGCTCAGTAAGTCCAATGGAATAGTAGCCGTCAACGATGGTCGTTATCATGTGATGTCTGAGGTAAATTCCCAATTGAAACATAGGAATAACCCCTAATCCTATTAATATTATAAATGCGAAAGTTTGTATATTTGTTTGTTTGTTACTTCTTAACGCACCAAGTTTTAAGAAATTTGGCACACATATAAAGGGTAACTTGGATTAACAAATAGGATTTATTATCCCAAAAAATATTCCTGTGGTATCATTAAACACGCGGCAGCATCGCGTGCAACAGCTAGTTTTAAATAAATGTTTTTTTGATAATTCACGCTTTTGTTCATATGGATACGAGTTCAAATCCTGTCAAATCTAAGTATTTTTTTTTAAATTTATCAAAATAAATATTATACATATTTCAAAAATTTGAAGTGACAATACTGGCGGTAGATAATATGCACTTATATAGGTCTAGAGTAGGTAATGAAATTGGAACTAGGCACTGAGTTTTATTGAAGAGTTTTTCATGCAATATAATAGATATTTCGAGCAACGACAAACTATCTTCGTACCCATATCACCTAAGAGGAAGGCAGAGACACAACCAGGTCACCCAAGACTAGCCGAACACTCTAAGTCTCACAACGTGATAGGTGGCTAGCTTATCGCCAACCGGATACATATCCAATCCCGAGGAACATTGTTTTCGGGTACTTGGTTGGGATTGAATATGTACCTGATTGGCTATAGGTTTGATTTAATGGTACTTTGTGGGACTTATAGCCCACTCAGAGTGGAGTGGAGTGGAGTGTCAGTTAGCAATTCATCATAAAAGCACAATAATTATGTATGAATAAATGTTGACTTAATGACTGATTAAGTCTAGCTAAGTAAGTCTCTGAGTAAGCTAATTGAATTCTTTATGTCTTCGGCTAGTCGTGGGTGACCTGCTTGAACCTATGTAAAGTATGTATAGATGATGATAATTCTATGAGTTGCCTGGCTGGAAGGCAGATGGTCTATTCTGCAAAGGTATATATAATCATTTACTCTCACGTATACTTCCAATCCTCTTATTAAATTTCAATGAACTTATTTATTTTCAAACTACGATTACCCTAGAAATGTACAAGTCATGTTTTTATTGTTATTTATTTTATCAGAACTGCATGTGATAATATTTCTTCCATGTTTTATTCCTATGTTTAACTAGCAAGATTCTTGTTACTTTTGACGTGACAACGTCTTAAATTAAGTTGCGGCTCGGAGTCACTCATGAAAAAGTGTAACGCCCGGTAACGTTACGATGAGTCACCGAACGAGAGAGAGGCCCGCCGGAGCGGCGAATGCCTTGCGTCTCTTTTATATTATGAAAGAGTGGGATCTTTAATAATATTCATATCAATAAATATTCTACCGAGAACCAGACGTTGTCACGTAAAATCTTCGCCCGTAAAACCGTCTTTACAGGCAACCATTTTTTTAATTGGACTTTAGGTTATACAGTATTTTCATTTCAAATTGAACTTGTAATGTAATCCATATAGATTAATTTATTTTAAGTGAAATGTGAAAGTAGTTACAGTTTTGTTATAACTTTATCGCTTCTTCAACAATAATTGGCTCTGTATTAAACTAGCTCATAACTTTTGTCATTTTGAGCTTTCTTCCCAAACTTGTAGCACCCGGAGCTTGAACTGTTTCAAAACCTGTTTCAAATTTTTAAATACTGAGTTTTTTGTACTTACAACTTTTTAGATTTGAAAGCTTCTTTGAAATAACTCCTATTTTGAGGTGGAAGTTCATGCTATAAATAACATTTGTTTACTCAGTAAAATCCCTATTTTATTATAATTGCATGCGCAGAATTGACATATACCTAGGTATATAGGTCAATTCCAGCTCAGGCTTCTCCGACTTTTTCAATGTTTTATTTATTGGAATATTACCTCATCTGATGAGAAATTCAGAAGGAACAGAATGTGGAATTATACAGGGCTATATTGTGCATGTCCACTCTTTAAACATGCTTAAGTTATAGTGTTCTGAAAATACGTTCTTAGGTGGAGAATTCCTTTCCTTAGCCGCTCGAAAAGTAAAAGAAAGAAAACCTTTTCTTATGCAAATAATTTTTACTAGATACTTATGATCCCCTGCTGTACCTAAGTCTTAATTGTAAATTAAGATATGAAGCATAGGAATCAGATGATGTGTTTCCTCAGCACGATTTTGAAAGTCTCCAATATTAGAATGTATATCAAAATTTTAAGTACGAGTTTAAATATATGATGTTTTTCAAATTTATAATGTTTACCAGTATAGTACATAAACCAAAAATATTTCCATCGAATAAGACATCAATCGTACTTCCCCGACCTTGCACCAACAGCTTATCATTTTTTTTTGAAATTTTTATAACTTCTTGCAAAGAGAAAAAAAGTTAACTCCGATCCAAACTGCATTCAAAGATTTTATTGACCGAGAGTCAATGGTTATATTAGTAAACAGATTAATAGACCACCTATGAGATGGCAAACGTGCAAAGATAACAATGGCTCATACTTTGGTTTGGTTTGGTTACATTTATGTTATATTAAAGAATATTCGACTTTATTTTTCTCCCATACAAAACTCAAATTTTCATATAAAGCCTTTCGAAAACCTTTCATAGCCATAATTAAATTTTAAAACGCAAGCAGCATTTTAAAACTCCCTTCCCTGTACGTCCGAGGCAGTATTTTACCTCAGCCCGGAAACGTCGAACGAAAAGATACGAGCTCACTACAATACAGCGTAACAATGGCATGGTGTTTAAGATGCGACTACTTGCACTGCTAGAATATGCGCCAAATTTATATATTCACCACCTATCTATGACCTCACGATATGATATAATATGATATGATATGAGTGTACTACAATACAAAATAAATAGATTATGGTGTGTGAGATGCAACTACTTTGTACTAAAATACAAAATAGGTTATGGTTTGTAAGTTGCAACTATTTGTAAATTTACTAATTATTATGAATTTATAAAAATACGAGCTGACTACAATACAGCGTAACAATGGCATGGTGTTTAAGATGCGACTACTTGCACTGCGAGAATATGCGCCAAATTTATATATTCACCGCCTATCTATGACCTCACGATATGATATATGATATTATATGAGTGTACTACAATACAAAACAAATAGATTATGGTGTGTAAGATGCAACTACTTGTTATTTATTTGCCTCTTTTTCACGAATTTATAAAACAATACGAGCTCAACACAATACAATAAAATAATAGAACGGTGTTTAAGATGTCGCACTGCAAAATTATCAAAGTCGCCTTATTAAGTAGACATCTAGATTAAAAACTACTATAACAATTTCGACTTGTTGAACTTTAGCCTATGTTTGTTAAAAATGCCACGGTGATAAGGGTGGTGTTGCAAGGTGAACCTATGGGGTAAAAACTTATTTACAGCTAATGAAAAAATGCGAGCTCACTAAAATAGTGCTGTGATTAAGATGTGTCTACTTCCAGTATGAACTTAAATACAACATAGAATGTGGTGTGTAAGATGCAACCACTTGTAAATTTACTTTGCCTCTTTTTTATTATTTTATAAAAAATAAAAACTCACTACAATACAGAGTAAGAATAGAATGGTGATTAATATGTTGCACTACAATGTGTGCGACAAATTAAAACATCCTATCTATAACCTCATAAAATCATCAGAGTGATTGAACGTAATTTGGTGTCAAGGACATTTATTCGTAATCGCCTCTGTGGTCTAGCGGTCCGGGTGATGGACTTGACTGCATGAGGTCCCGGGTTCGAATCCCGGGTCAGCCAACAAAAAGAAAATTGGGTTTTTCCAATTTCTAAATGTTGCTCGGGATTGGAAAAGTGCCCAGTTGGCGATAGGCTTGCCACCTATCACATTGTGGGACTCAGTGTCTTCGGCTAGTCGTGGGTGCCCTGGTTGTGCCTTTGCCTACCTCTTCGGGGATATGGGCCTGAAGATACTATTTGTTAATTTTGGTATTTTTAATATTGATAAGCACTGGAGCAAACTAAAAGCAACTACTGTCAGTAAATTGATTGTCCCTAGCTTAATTCCTGGAGATCATTTTCACAAGGATTGTTGATTAAACATAAATATATTTGAATGGAATATCTTAAGTAAACTAATAATCTTTACATAAATTTGCAATACAATGTTATAAACTTGTGACAGCGTAAAATTGAGCTGCATTTTTTAAAGAAAATGGCCCTGATGAGAAATTATAAATTGTATTTTCATTTATGTACATATTTAACAAAGTACCGCCTTTTTTTTATAAGTGCTTCAGGCTAAAATTTAAAAGTGGCCTTTTTAACTTCAAGTCAAAGTATTTTTTTATAATATTGGAAGGCAAACAAGCAGACAGATTTCCTGATGGTAAGAAATTCATGTCGCCTATAGACATCAAAGGTGGCAATGTTGCATTGCCAACCTGAGGCCCGGATGTTAGGCCTCGAGCAAAAGTAAGTTTACCGGCTACCTTACCTTTCAAACCGGAACACGTTATGACGTTATGGCGGCAGGAATAGGTAAGGCGGTGATACCAATATGGGTAAGTCGCTGCGAAACTCTACCACCTAGTCAGATGTCACGGTGTTAGGGACAGTAAGCTTATGCTCGCCTTTTACGAGCTGCCTGGCAGGAACGCAGATGGTCTATTCTGCAAAGGAGCCCGGACCAACATGGGGCAAGAAAAGTATTGAAAAACGTAACATAAGGAATAATTTAATTACTTTTCTAATTTATTTATTAAGCCCCAGACTAAGACGGTAACCGTTCCATAACTCAATTCGGAAGGACGACAGATATTAATTGAAATGCAAATTTACTTGAAATTTATTACGTTTCTGAATGCTTTTAATGTTCAAAGTATTGTAAACTTCGCAGAGTTTAATTGAAGAGTCACTTCTACTTACTGATAATGGGGTCTCCAGAAATGATGCGAGGATACCAAATTTATTTGTCAAGTGCCACTCTCTGGTTATGTTGATTTATGGTGGGTATTTTCTTTTATTTTCGATGTAACAAAATATAGTAGTATCAGTGAAAAATCAACCGCATGTATCATGGGGAATGTTCTGAGGAGTTGTTTGGTTTAATTCCAGCCGCTGATTTCCACCTTCGGACTTCGCGACAGAGTTTGAAGTATCATGCCTGTCATCTTGATGCGTGGCGATCTATAACTGCGCGATTCCGAAAACATTTCTTACCCCACATAACACCTTTGTGGAATCAAATACCGAAGGCGGTATTACTTAGGAACCTTCAAGAAAAGAGCGTACTCATTCCTTAAAGGTCGACAACGCATCTGTGATACTCCTGGTGTTGCGGATGTCCGTGGACGGCGGTGATCACTTTCCATCAGGTGACCGACTTGCTCGTTTGGCTCCTCTTTAAAAAAAAACTGCTATGGAACCCTAAAAAGAAAAGCTTCATACATAAAAGTCTAACTACATTGTAATGCTTGCAGTCACGTTTTTATAATATACGACAAATTAGGTGCAGTAAATCAGCAAAAAGTCGGCTTTGGCTTCATAATTATATCATATTATACATACTTAAAAATGGAGAATTTTCCTAAATTTCTCAGTGATTCCACCATCAAGTGTAGACGTAGGAAATACGGTTTTCAAATAAAAATTCCCTTTAGAAATAACGAAGAAAATTAACAGGCGTAAAAATATAAGAGCCGAATGTAAAGGTCCTTTTTTTTTGAAGTTGGTTTTAAAAAAAATTCAACTAACATTATGATCCTTACGTTTTCTACTATAAATAATGCGAAAAATGCAACTTTTAGTTGTTTTACATTATTGTGTAACATTAGCTAGTGCTTTAGGGTCCTTGATCATGACAGTTTTGAGCTTCCGGTTTGGCTACCTTTCTCTACCTTAGCCAATGTTATGGCGTCTGGAAAAGGTAAGTCGTTGGATAATCTGTATTAAAGCTATACAGCACTCTACCATCAGTGATCTTTGTAGTAACATGATACCACATTATATCTGGACCAATACGTAGCGCTTGATAGTTCTCCGCCACACATGCAAATACGATAACTGTTTAATTTTTTATTTAGTGGCAAAGTGTTATTTTTTGAAGTGAAACTTCTTTATCGGGGTTGGAAAAAAATTAATGTAACATTTTTTCGTTACGCGTCACATTCTTCCGTTACGCGCCATCTTTGTTCTTATCCCTACCACGCGTGATTCGACTTTATACTTTATACTTTCTCCAGCGGAGTAGGGATTGGCAATAAACTTTATTTAACCAATTTCTGTAAAGTTGCATACAGTAAATTATTGTTTAGAAAAATAACGTCATAAAGAAGTTTCACTTCTTCACTTCTTACGAGTGTACGCTAGTACACGCACACATTTTTTATGTATGAGAATTTTCGCAATACAGAATAAAAACTGAAAATTTTAAAAGTGTGGTAGGCAAGTGTATCTACGTCTTCGGCCCTACGCTAAGCATCGGCGAGTTTTACGAAATTATCTACTAGTGGTAGACTGCTGTGCATCAACTTGCCCGGGTGGGGATCAACCCTCTTACCTATACCTTCTGCAATATTGAAAATGTCATGTTCCAATCCGGAGAGAAGAACAGCCGGTAGACTTGCACAATTGACTGATCACCCTGGCCACAGGACAGTGACTCTACTACATTATGGTGTACATAGGTTTTCTCTTACTATCAGGAGAGTTGCGTGCTTGTTCGCTGTATTTTGTCATTAAAAATAAGACTAAAGTGTTAAAACTGCAAATATTCATGTTGAAAGCCAATTTAAGAAAAAAAGATGAACCATAACTATTTCATATTTCACAAATGTTCTCTCGTCAAAAGATATTTTACATGAAAGAAAATTGTCAGTTCTTTAATACATTATAAGTTAAAGCAAATTTAGATTGTGTAAAAGATAAACTTGAAACTCTTCTTAATAAAAGAGAAAAAGTAGCAAAGTAAATTACCTTTAAAATTTCATGAATAATAGAGAAATTTCCAAGATTTGAATATGTAACGAAAGAAAACAGTTCCGTTCCATAAAACTTTTTAGACGAACATTTTACACTGCTTGCTATTTTTATTTTAATGTTTTACACTTCATATTTCATAACTTTATTAACATAATCACGGAAAAATAGAATGCAGTTGCTTAAAATTGGGAATTTATCAATACAATACAAATAATAAACTAAAGTCCCCCGCCATGTCTGTCTGTTCGCGATTTACTCGAAAAATACTGAACGTATTTTCATTCGGTTTTCAACAATAAATAGAACAATTCTTGAGCAAGGTTTTAGTGTGTAGTAAGTTTATGTTTTGTACAAACCAACGATTTTAGTTAAATATGTCGGCAAAAAATAAGCCGATCGGGAGATTTCCTCCAAAACGCTGCCAAAACTTTTTGAGTTTTAACAAAACAATGTAAGGTGGAATTTTTTTTCTTCGATAGATCTTCAAAAAAGTAAGCGGTGATATATGTCTATCTTTAAAGAATAACCCACAATAACCGTTTTTTGCGTTTACTTAAAACAGTAAAAGGAAGGGTTACTTTAGAACATATTTTTAACAATACAGTATTAATCCTTAATCAAATAAATCTATTAGATACGTTATGCGTGTAATTTAAATCAAAATTGCCTTTTACTCTATCAGAAAAAAATTAACAACTAATGAGTTATCAAAAAGTTAAATCTCCGGACGCAAAATTAAATATCGTTGAAGTGTAGCAAAGACATGCGCGCTTACTGCATTTCTCATCCCCCGGCCCCTCTGGTGTCTTTGATAATAAATCCCTTATAATATTAGTAGGATTTTTATTCTTGAATAACCGAAGCGAAGCCAGAGCTAGTAGCTAGTATACTATGTAAATGTATTAATAGAAAGCAAATAATAACTCTAGACAAAAAGCACAAATTGATCGAAGTCCGAAATAAACAAAATTATTTGCTAACGTTAAGGGTCTTACTAGGCAAATTTTGTATGAATTATGTGTGATAATCATAATACATAAAAACATTTGAATAAAAAAATACATTAATTAAACACACAGACACAGAAATACTGACAGTCATTCTATCCCACAGGTATCTTAGATTAATACATAGGGTAGTTTTTATCCTGAAAATATGTTCCTAAGGGAACACTAAACACGCGGGCAACGCCGCGGGCAACAGATAGAATTACTCGTTGTAAGTATTCGTCATTCACTGCTAAGTTTTCATTCATTTGAAATGTAGGTTTAGAAAGTAGAGATAGTCCTCTTGATTTCTAACTTTTAAACTAACCATATCCTCGAAGATGTAAGCAGAGGCACAACCAGGGCACCCTCGACTAGCCGAAGCCTATCGCCAACCGGGCACATATCCAATCCCGCGCAAATTTTTTATTAGAAAATTTGGGAAAACCACATTTTCTTGTTGTTTGCCCGACCCGGGATACGAACGCGGGACCTCATGAAGTCAAGTCCAACACTTGAACCTCTAGACTACAAAGAGAAAAAAATCCTCCCCCTCGCTTAGGCCAGTATGTACTTCAAAACAGCTAAGAAAAACGTTACATTTCGCTCAGCACCTATAATTAGGTTATTTCGCCTTCAAAGAAAGCCAAGCATCTTTAGATTTCCAGGACTACGTGCCTTCCGGTATCTCTACCATCGGTTGTGGTTTTGTTCACTTTTTACGTTTAGCGGTAAAAGAAAATCTCGTTAAGAATCGAATAGATTTCTTTGAACAATAAAGATCAGTTCTTTTATTACAGGTTTTGTAGTAAAATAAATGGTAGTTACTCGATAGTTAGGTCGCAAAAATCGAAGTTAAAAGATAAGGAGGGGATGAAAGTAGTTCTCAGATATATCTTTTAAAAAGTTTTAGTTTTTGTATGTGAAAATAATATATACGCCACCTATATATGCCTCTTGCCCCTGTAGTCTAGAGGTCGAGCGTCGGACTACACTTCTTGAGGTCACGGGTTTGAACCTCGGGTCGGGCAACGAAAAAAAACGCATTTTCAATTTTACAATATTTGAAAATTCAATTTTATAATAAAAAAATAACTTTGCCCGAAATTGGATATGTGCCTGGTTGCCGATAGTATTGCCACCTAAGACATTAAGTCTCATAATAAAAATCTTTGTGTCTCCGGCTAGTCATGAGAGTCTTAGTTGTACCTCTACCTACATCTTCGGGATATGGGCCTGAATGTACTTTATACTCCTTAAAAAATAATGTAATAACAATAATCCGTAATAGCAAAAAAAAAATTGGAGTACTGGTTCTTTGATTTTTTGTAAATTTATCAGTAAAGGCAGGAAAGAGACAACCGTGGCTTAAAGATACCATTGATGTAACAGGTGACAGGAATGTTAAGTCTATTAATTCTCCGGATCGTCTCAATGAGACGCCGCAATTCCGATCTGGTGGTAGTTTCGTCGACGCGCAGAAGTACCCCTTTTATGGTCCACGTGAATAAAGAATTTTCGGATTCTGATTCTGATTATGCAAGTCTACCGGATATCCTGTTCCTATCCCCCGGACCGATACACGGTACTTTCAATATTGAAAAAGGAAAAGGTAAGGCAGTGAATTGCTACGTAGACTAGTTCCTGTACAGTACTATACTACCAGTGGAAATCAGGTGACTAGTGAGAAAATAGTGACATCAAGCTAGTAACGCCCAACACCAATTTAATCGCAAAAAATTAGAACCACCGTTTTAACTAACGCTTTTGTTGTAAGTAACTTCAACGATGTATATTAGTGTTGTCTTCTTACGTTTTCTTAAGTACATTATTAGAATAAAATCAAATTTCGAAAATAAATTACGCGTGTGTGTGTGTATTTGTGTTTGTATGACTGAGTTGTTGTGTGTGCGGCTCCGTTTGTGTATATGTACCTATGTATAAGAACATGTATGTCCATTATTAAATGTGTGTGAAAAGTATGAGTGTTTAAGCGTTTGAGTGAAAACATTTTCAAAAAGAATATTACAGACCTAATAGTATTTATATTTTATTATATATTCATTTTCTAGCTTAACTGCAGATGAGACTTTCAACATTAACATAATCTTGACTTTGTAACCATTTTGTAAGTCGCATTTTACACTTTCTAGAAGTTAAAGGATATGTATTGAAAATTTTGTTTATTTTGTTGTACAGTATTGGACTTAGATAGGAGAACTGACGACTCGTTAGAGTAAAATAAGTTATTTTAATTTCGCAAACTGCAAAAGATCGTCTTTCACCCTTAATTTAGTATTAAATGAATTAAGCTTAAGTTAAAGAATTATTATATTTGGAATAAATGTTTTCCTCACAGAGAGGACCCTGCATACATCGTATAACATATTAGAGGGGCAAATGATTGGTTTGGATATAATAACCTTTAATAATGCTCCCTATACTCTTTCGCGCAGCATGCGAGTTTTAACAGCCGATCTCCACACAGTTATGCAGTAGCTTAAGATAGAGTTCGCCAGTGCAAAACATACAGTTATGAGTGTTTTGAAATAGACACATCCTACGTACTGGTGTACGAGTAACTCAGGACCGCGTTGATGTGCGTGTATTGTGTAAGATAAATCAGGTTTAGATATGAGCCTGGGGCGAAAAGTTACGATCTGAGTTTTGCTAATGTTTAGGGATAGTAAGTTACGACTAAACCAGTTCAAGACGACTCGTAAAGCGCATTGACCATTCTGCCATGAATAATGTGTGCATATCGTCAGCGTAGGTAATAATTTTGCAATTCTTAAGGGAAAGTAAACACAAGTCATTATTATATTATGTTAAAATTAGAGTAGGTCCAAGGACACTACCCTGCGGTTCACCAAAGGTGACGGTTTTTCTTCACTTACAATATTTTCAATAACAATAAATCGTGACTAAAAAGCTTAGTGTTCTCAGGTGAGACAGTATTAAGCCGTCTCTTCGCCTACAACTCAGCTACATATTATGGAGTACATTTTCATGTCTGACCAGGTATTCTCCAAGAGCTCATTCCTTTTCACCGCATCTACCAGAGAGCATTTCTAATTGTTAAAGGCCGAGCTCTTCCAATCAGCTCGATCTTTTGTGGTGTTGTTTCAGTCAGTATTTTTTACTGAATTTAAAAAAAAAAAACTGCTTAGAGGAATTTTAAACTTGACACCAGCCACTGAATTATATATTGCGACATCGCAAAAGAGCTTGAAGTTTCATGCCCATCACCTTGGCGGTCCTCTGCCATGCGATTATCGTAGATATTTTTTACCAAATATTATTATCGTAGATATTTAATTAAGGAATCAATTACCAATGGCGGCCTTTCACAACGGATTCGATAATACCGTTTTCATTCCTCAAAAGTTGACAACACATCTGTGATACTCCTGGTATTGCGAATATTCAAGTGTAGTGGTGATCACTTACCATGAGGTGACCATTTGCCTGTTTGCCTCCTCGTCTATTT
The DNA here is from genome assembly GCA_002245505.1 of Calephelis nemesis. NCBI lineage: Eukaryota > Metazoa > Arthropoda > Insecta > Lepidoptera > Riodinidae > Calephelis > Calephelis nemesis. The sequence continues at coordinate 184,559 of NJDD01003711.1, read as the reverse complement.
AAAAAGATGTTATTAGTAAGAATTAAAATAAAATAACGCAACAGAATTTTAATTTATTATTTATATTTGCAGGTAATAAATACGAGTGAAACGTAATATTGACATACGTTAAAGCGGCGTGTTTGTATAAAAAGGATAATGAATGTGGAGGAATCCAGGCAGGTCTGCCAGGATCGTAAGGTTTGGCACCCGATACCCTGTGTCTACTCCGTAAGAGACTTGACGTGAAAATATGTATGTATGTTAAATTTCAATATTTTTATCGTATAGGCGGATACAATTCAAACTTAATTCATAATGAAAGGCTACTTCTTTTGTTTTGGTTTTAGATTTAAACTATTCCATTTTGGGTTGACAACTATACCGATTATGTACTAGTTCAATCGGTTAAAGTTAACTGGTTCAAAATTCAGAGGCTAAATTAGTATTACACCAACAAATGAAAAGAAATAAAATCTTATAAAACTCATAGAAATAGGTACCTAGCCAGTAGATAATATAATAGCTAGTATAAATTGTGTGAACCAAGATTACTCCAATCTAGGACCTTTCAATAAAATTTAGATATATGTCTTCTCCAGGCATCAAGAACATTGAATAATTCTCTGTCAAAGTTTCTGATGGTTTTGGGGTGTCGGGGTACGGCAGCACCTTAAATTTGAGAACTAAAGCAGAAATAGACTGACATAGCACCAAGAGGCCATACCTCATACCTGAAAAAGATAATAAATAAAATTTTATCGATATTAGTAAATATAACATTGCTCTCGTTTTGGTCAAGGTCTTATTTGTAGAATAGATCTCTGGCTCCCGACCAGGCAGCTTGAAAAATGCGAGTATAAGATAAAAGGGTCGTTAAGACCACTGGCAGTAGTATGCTTTTCAGCAATTGGCCTGGGTAGGAATCCTGGCCCTACTTATTTGTCTGGGTAGTTAATGGCTTTGCACAATAGGCCTAAAATATCAGCAACAGGATAGCAACACACATGTCGGTTTAATACTGAAAGTACGACTCGTGTGGTACTAATATATCGCGTTTGTTTTTTATCATAAGAAGAGCCGTTGCCTGTGCGCTTGTTTATGAAAAATATAACGATATTAACTGTTATATAAAACTCTGAGTATCAAATCAACTCATGAAAAATGATCTTGAGACAGAGAGAGCTAATAGTGCTGGTTTTAAACAGTGAGTTGACATTTTTTTTCCCTAAGACAGTTTCACACCTTAGCCATGCAAATTACGAACCAAGAGGAAAATCTCTTAGTCTATGTGCAATAAATGTTTAAGTTGAGGGTATTTATCGGTTCGCCATCATCTTGGTTGCCTACAATTATAAATAAACTGGTCGTAAATATGTTTTTCTTACCTATACATATTCTCGGTCCATCTCCAAAAGGCAAATAAGTATAAGGTTTATTATTTTCCTCATTTCCTGGCATAAACCTATAAGGGTTGAATTTTTCAGGATCAGGAAAGTATTTTGGGTCAAATTGCATACCAACAATATTAACAAGTATTGGTGTTCCTGCTGAGATTGTTAGTTCATCGCTGATTTTATAGTTCTCTTCGGCAACTCTATCAATCCAACCCATGGGTGGGTACTTTCGCAGTGTTTCTGGAAATCAGTATTCACAATTTATAATATTATTATTATTTTTTATGATATTGGAAGGCAAACAAGCATGCGAATTACCTAGTGGTAAGATACTCACACCGCCTAGAGACACCAAAAGTTGTAATGGTGCGTTGCCAACCTAAGGTCGAGATGTTAGGCTTCGTGCAAAAGTAAGTTTACCGGCTACCTTACTCTGTTAAGAAGAAAGTCACCTGCATTGTCGCTGTTTAATGTCGAGAAAAAATGTTTTTACCGTCTTCCAAAAAAGTAAAAGTATATGTTTAACGCCTACATTTTTTGTATCTGTCAACCAATGTCTCCGTCATTTCCAAACAGAACAGAAACGATCTCATTGCCACCAAGTCTATATATGATGATAAAATCTCAAGGAAACCGAGAAAAATATTTAATTTTTGTAAACGTAATTGCTTTACTTATTGAAAACTGAAATTGTTATTAGCAGTTTTTCTATGCTCAAATTATTAATTCCTATATTAGAGATATATTCTAACGAAACCTGTGTTGACACTGGAACTGTGGAAACATTAATAACAACTTAAGCGCTTTTACATATTTGAGACGTCATTGTCATTTTTGATGCTAAAAATACAACCGTAATTAGTATTATGATTGATTATTATTACCTTTGATAACACTGTTTAAAAATGGTAATTCTGTCACATGATCAAATACGTTATCACCATGTTCTTGTTTGGCTTTATGCAGTTCTGCGTAAAGTTCTTCCTGCAAAAGGTTTTAGTTTGTTTTATAATCTACATTTGTAAAAGTAAAGATATGATTGTAATCGTCTGAATTGAATAAAGTCGTATACTATCAGACTGATTTGAAAAATGCTCATACGTTTAGAATCTAACATATTACTTGACGAACACACTTTTTATTAAATAATGTACAAACAAAATCAAGTGTCCATTCACACGAAATTAGCATCGGCCAGTACAGAATAACACGATAAGGAGAAAATATATATAATACAAAATAATTTTAAATTTCTAACAACATAAATACAATAGGATTTTTAAAAAACACAAAAAAATTACACCAAATTTTATAATACATTACACAGTTACTTGTTTTTTTTTAAATACATTAATATACTTGTCTGAGGGTCAGGGTCTAAGTAATATTGTTAGTGTATATTTGATATCATATTTTTTATTATCTTCCAATGGATATATAAGAAAATAAAAAAATAATGGTAAACAGTTATTGTGTACATGCTTTTAAAATATCGTTTGTAGTTATCTATAACAACTTTAATTATACCTAACTCAAAAAAATGTATAGCATTTTCCAAATACATTGTAAATACTATATATTTAATTGCGTGTTTAATCGTGAGCTCGTCGGCGTAGAATCGATTTTTATACAAATTTTCATGTCCAATTATAGCTTGGAGGTTGATTTAAAAAAAGTAAATTTAAAAATAACTTCAGCATATCAAATTTTACCAAAATCGGCCAACCTGTTTATCTGTGTAAGCGTAACAGATAGATAGACTTCCGCATTTACACTATATGCAGGTGTATAATTTAACTGTCAGTATTTTTGGTTGTTACTAACTTACAAGAAACAGACGATGCCGTAAAAAGTGAAACCATTTGGCTTAAGCGTAAGAAAGTTTAAAAAAGTGTGCTGTAAAAAAATTGAAGTATCATTAGTGAAGGAAAGCGTTTTACAATAAAACTCCACCAAGGATATGGAAATATTTGAATGAACTGTCTGAAAAAGTAGAAGTGTTATTATTGCAGGAAAGCGTTTTAAAATAAAATTCCACCCAGGAGATGGAAATAATTGAATGAACTGTATGAAAAAGTAGAAGTGTTATTATTGCAGGAAAGCGTTTTACCACAAAATTCCAACAAGGAGATGGAAATAATTGAATGAACTGTATGAAAAAGTAGAAGTGCTATTATTGAACTGTATGAAAAAGTAGAAGTGTTATTATTGCAGGGAAGCGTTTTAAAATAAAACCCTACCAAGGAAATGGAAATAATTGAATGAACTGTATGGACGTATAGTGTATACATTTTTAATTTTTTGTTTGTCTTATAACATACAGTTCGGATGTTAGTACGGTGCTCGTTTTGACTAAATGAGGACTCGGGTTTGATTTCCGAATCTGGCAACTCGAAATATGTTTGTTCAATTTTGTAATAAAAACTGCGTCACTCGGGATTGAATAAATGTTTTATTGCCAAAGGCTGTGATAAACCTATCATATTGTGGGACGTACCTTCGGCTGATTAAAAGTGTTTTGGTTCCCATACTTTATATTTTATATAGGTACCATGAAAAATGTTTACCTGAATGTCGAGTTGAAAAGCTAGTTCCAAGAAAAGATATGTCAAAGTCACTGCTGTTGTATCGAAGCCTCCTTGAAGTATAATTGCAGCTTGCGCTATTATGGTATCTTCAGAGTACCCTGCAAACAAATATTTGTGAATAAATAGGTTAAACCTTGAATAAATGAATGAATACATATTTTTGATATTTTACATCGTCGGCGCTTGGTAAAACTTCCAAATATTTATATCTTTGAATAAAAAACACCTGAATTATTCTACGTATCACGTAATGGTGATACGTAAAACAGTACAACTGTTTTTTTTTTCATTTAAAGATCTGAATAAATACATTTTGTTACGCATTAAAAAATATACAAATAATTAGAAACTGTTTTACGTAATTTTATTCCAATTGATATTTTATGCTTAACAGTTCTTTTCATGTGTTAAGAGCACCATCTTTCAACATTTCTTTGAACATATCTCCATAACATAATATGATGACCTGGAAGAGATCGTTGTTTTTGCGATAAAGCCGCCTTTGTGTTTCACTTAGTTTTTAAGTTTTATTTCTAGTGTAATTATTTTTTTCTTACTTCGAAAAATTATATTTTTTTATGATATTAGAAGGCAAACAAGCAAAAGGATTTTCTGATGGTAAGAGATTTCCGCCGCCTAGAGACATCAAAGGTGGTAATGGTGCTTTGCCAACCTGAGGCCGGGAATATGCTTCTTTGTAAGTTCTTAAAGCAATAGCGCTATAGACGGGGCCATTAACATTTGTCTGGTGAAAACGGACTTACACTGGCTTAGGATTAGATTTTTCAAAAGTTAGGTGTTCCTGTAAAATCACTTTTCACTGTTTTTTAGACTTTTATTATGCTTATGACTGTGCTTAGCATTAAAATCTTTTGCATAAACTCGGATATATGAACTCTACACAAGTATTTTATTTAACTATTTAAAGTAAAGTTATAGGAAACAACTTCCTCATAGATGAAAATAAAGTCAAGAGTCCTACAAAAGCAGTCTTGAATTTAAGACGTTATCCTATCTACATATCTTAAGTAGCACAAACTAAGAGTAAAGATTAAGGTAGTCGATGGTTGTTATATTAACAATCAGTAATAGCTCCATTGTAATACAAACGTTCTCTTTACATGGACATCCACTTGAAAGTATTTCAAACATATATTATTATTGAAGTTCACCCCATGTACACTGACGTTCACAAATATATTTTTAGTTGAAAATCGTTAACTAATTTTCTGTTTTACGAACGTTTTTAGAAAAGGAAAGTTATGTGGTATTTAGTCGCGCAAATCTCGTTTACCTTTGGACGTACGAGGAGCTTGACAGCTTGCAACGCTGTCGTTCAAATGGTTAAAGTTTATATTATATAAATAATAATCATTAAGTTAATATACCTTCTCCGTCTTCAATACTTTCTTTCTGAATTTTCATCAGCGCACTGAGCAGGTCATTGTAAACAACACCCTTGTCTTGTTCTCTTTGGGAAACAATAGTTTTGTATACTTTACGGAAATATTCAACAGATGATTTTGGGAAAAACGTAAATCTACAAACAAAACTTCCATTATTTAATGACATTCAGGTAAATGAATATCCATTAAATTATTTATTAGCACGCTTTTTGTCTTGTTTACTTTATTTATGTCTAATATACAACGTCTGCCGGAAGTCATGAATAACCCTGCACCTGCCGGCAGGCATAACATGTCCTGACTGATTGTTTCATTGTCGCCGAGCAAAAACTGTTAAAGTTACAGCCATAAAATTAGAGCAGACATCCACTAAGGACGTAGTTTTGAACATTATACTCCTAAAGGGGTGAAATAGGGGTTGAAAGTTTGTATGGGAGACCGTCATTTTTTAATTTGGAAACATGAAACTTAATTTTTGAGCTGCTTATTAAAAATGAGTAGATACGCATTAAAGCATTTTTGGATGTTCTTCCCCTAAGGGAGTGAAATAAGGCTTGAAATTTTATATGGAAAAAAGTCATTTTTTTAATTTGGATCGTGGAACTTTATGTTTGTATTACTTGTGAAAAATAAGTAGATACGTATTTAAGCGTTTATGGAAATTCTGCCGCTAAGGCGGTGAAAAGGGGGTTGAAAGTTTGTATTCAAGTCCTTATCGATGTGGTATAAAAAGGCTTTTATTAAGATAATATTTTAACTTCCAAGCGAGCAAAGCCGCCGGTATATTACATATGTGACTTTTACCATTACTCTGCTTCCTTAGCTGTTTATATTTAATACTGATACCGGCGTCATTAGCAGTCATTAGCTGTGTTTTGCCAATTAGAAACTGGGATGTTAAGTTTCTTGAGTAACTAAGGTAAGCAGTTATTTCACTTGTAGCACACGGGAATGTGTGGTATGGTATGTAGTATGTGCTTATCGTTGCAAAACTTAACATCTTATCTAATTGCATTAGTAGAATATGCATCAATAAAATAACTTCATTATTAAATCCATTTCCTCCTAATTAAATAGACTTGTGAGGTAATTCGAGGTGAGCTTATTGCAAACTTACTACAAAAATGCACCTCTTGAAGAGTTTATCTTTTGATAATATCATAAAAATATTCATGAACAATATATAGTAAATATTACTAAAAACGTAAAAATAAATTATGTATAAACAACAAATAAATGAAAGAACCATATTATCTGACGTCGCGATGTGTTTTACATTCAAGAGAAGCTCAGTAAGTACTGTTATGTGTTTTTAATCAACGTACACAAAAAACGGCAACACTAAACATAAACATAAAGATAATACAGTACAATGGGCGAGCTTATTTCCAGCAATAGAGATTTCTACCAGCTGACCCGTGAAAAGAAAAACCGTAACAAAATTAAACGTAGACTAGGTGTACATACATGATTTGTTGACTATGAGATACATACTATATAAATGAAATACATAAAATATCATCAAAATAAATAAATAAATATCTATATATGAACATAATATATATAATACATATATAGATAATGTAAACATATATAAGTATACACGAATGATTGACACGATAATGAATATTTTGTAAATTCAAATCTATCAATCTCAAATTAAACTATTTAATTTGCAATTTCGAATCAAAAAGCATTTTACAGCGAGACAAAAGAGGAAAGACGGAGCAAAGTAAGTTGATCGGACTTTCTAAAAGCCGAAGGCTCCAAATTTATGCAGCCCCACATTAAAAGCAAAACACACCACTTTACTGTTTTAGTAGCACCAATACCACACACACTAAGAACTCAATGGTATAGGACAAGGTGGTATTTTACTAGGTGGTATAGTTTTGCAGCGACTCACCCGGATTGGTACCACCGCCTTACCTATTCCTGCCGCCACAACGTCATGACGTGTTCCGATTTGAAGGGGAAAGTAGCCGGTAAACTTACTTTTGCTCAACACAGCGGCCTCACGTTGGCAACGCACTATTACCACCTTTGGTGTCTCTAAGCGTCGTGAACTTCTTACCATCAGGAAATACGTCTGGTTGTTTGCCTTCCGTTATCATAAAAAAATGTTAGGAAATGATTTGATATGCGAACAGGTAAGGCAAGTGCCACGCGTGAAGCTTGGACTGGTGACTGGATACGAGAGTGATTGATCTCGGTGACCTTACTATAGGCCAAAACAATGTTTTCTTCATTAATACTAATTTTCAATAGTTGAGACAAACTTATGCCGTATATCATAAAGTTGCTTTTACAGGGTGGTTAATAACATAAAAATGAAATTGCCCTAAACGTTCATGATAAGGCTCTGTACCTTCGAACTTATTCTGTGGTTCCCTCTACGATTTTGTTACACATGTTATATATAAATTGTATATAACATATACCTGAATAAACTGACAACTTTCGGGAAGAAAAATATACAAGACCAACTAATTCCTCGGTAGATGCTATACTTCATGAATTCTTTTGTCACAGTACGGAGAGGCCCTTCTCCAGTTAAAGTTGCGTTATTTTCCACTCCAAACGCAGATGTTCCAATAACATCTGTAGAGAAGTCAGCAAAAATTACCTGTAAATTTGATATGAATGTCAGTTTTACAGTAGGGCTCTATTTATTCTTTGGTACTTGTGGCGTTAATTTTGGTTAATTCGATCATGCAGATCATTGATTAGGAATTTTTAAAAGCCATCAAAATAAGTGATATTAAGCGGTTTAACTTGTTGCTTATTAGATTTTTCGGTCGAATTGAATTTTGTAATTGCATGCTTCAGCTGAGTCGTTTGACATACTATATCAAAACATTAAATACAGAAATGCATTTTATTAAAAGGCTTACAAAAAGTCCATCAAAGCATATATCTATGTCCTAAAGTTGTCTCACGGTAATAACATTATCTCTGAAAATATGTTTAAAAAATACCTTATTTTCAAATGCTGATTTCTCCTAATCAGCAATAATCTTTAATCCCATAAGAATCTTAGTTATCTTGACCATTTAATAAAGATGAAAATTGTTCCTAGTTTTGGTCATTTAAACTTAATATTTTAATCATGACTTAAATATGCTAGTAAATGTAGTTACATTATTAGTAGTATTATTAGTAGTTAGTATTATACTAGTAAATTAGTTAATTTGAACATAGAAATTTTAATTTAATGATGAGATACTTTTATATACAGTATCTAATGAACAGTATGAGTGGTTCAAAATATTTGCATGCCAACTTTTTGGTAAAATAGGATTAAGAGCTTGTTTTATATCTAAGATCCTCCTATTTGAGCAAATAAATGTTATTATTATTATTATTATTAAACCCACCTACTTTACCCACCTCAGAAGTAAAAAAGTGGGTACTTTTTGAAGTACCTACTTTAAAATTACCTCAGATCACAGGAAAATTGAATATTAATTGGGAAAAACACTGCTTTAACCATACAAACTATTAGTAGCTGTTAATGTCAAACGATACTTGGTTCCTCAGATCTTCTAGTTATTAATAATAAAAATTCACCAGTAAACCTCCTGCTGTTACTACTGAGAGAAAAAAGTTAACTGATCGGTCTAAAACTATGCCATAATAGAAATTTTAAAATGGAATGTAGAATATACTTACCCGTACATGTTTCTTGTTATTTTTTTCATTTACAAAACGTTGGCAAAGTTCTTGCGACTTAATTTGTATGAAAAATTGCAATTTTTTCAATTTTGCTGAAGAGAATGTCCCGGAAAGTCGACGACGAATACTAGACCACAGAGGATCCTGAAAATTAGGTAAATTTAAAAACCATTTAATTTCTTTGGCCAGTTAAAATTTAGTTTAAGTTTAGTTTTACTATTTAGATTGTTATTTTACTTTCTACATGTTACTGCAGTAACATTTCTAAATTTTTAGCTTAAAATAAATAAATAATAATATTATAGTTGCAAAATTAATCTGAAGTTTGAAAGAGACGTAGCCAGAATGGATGTAAGAGTTTTGGTTGATGATGTAGTGCTGGAACAAGTGAATGAAATTGTATATCTTGGTTGTGCTTTTAGCAGGGATGGAAGGTACACCGCGGATGTAGAGAGGAGAGTGAGTGCAGGGAATAGTGTGAATGGAGCGCTGGGTAAGCTATTCCAAAGCGAGGTTTTGAGTGAAAAAGCTAGACTCGCTTTGCATAATTCTGTGCTTTTTCCAACGTTATTGTATGGAAGCGAGAGTTGGGTATGTCAGAAAGATCATGAAAGTAGGATACATGCGGTCTGTGATGAAATTTCTGTGGTCATGAAAATCTGTGATGTAACGCTCGCTGACCGCATCCGTAACAATGAGATCCGAGAAAGAGTGGGATTGAAAGAAAGTGTTGGTGTTAAAATGCGGAAGGGCATGCTCTGCATGGTTCGGTCATGTAGAAAGAATGACAGATGAAACATTGACGAAATAGATATACAATGCGAATGTGGATGGATGTAGGTACCTGGGGAGACCAAGGCCGACATTTCACGATCAGATCAATCGGATATTATCCGAGGGTAGTGTCAAGAGTCTCCGAAACCGGGGTGTTTGTATGAAAAGGGTAATAAATGTGAAGGAAGCAAGACAGGTTTGTCAGGATCGTGAGATCTGGCACTCGATACTCGCTGCCTACCCCGTAAGGGACTTGGCGTGAAGATATTTATGTATGTATGTAAAATTAATCTATTTTAAATTTCTTGGAGTAATAACCCTCGAATTGAAAATGTTCAGTAAACTCTTATCACATGTACAATGTTACAAAACATGCAATGTAGCTAAGAACCATGTTCCAGCCATGTCAGCTTACCAACAAAAATCGGCAAACAAAAGTTACACACACACTAACAAACACACACAGAAAGGGCAAATTTATAACAGCCGTCTTATTCGATTGGGAGTTTCAAATGCTAAACATTAGACAATTTTTGATTTGGGTCCCCGTTTTGATTTGGCGATCTTAATTTCTACCTTGTAAGTCATAGAAGGCGATAATTAATAGATTAAGTAGGTCTTTGCTAATATGATCACTGAATATTCAGCAACTTGTCCTGTTATGCATTGTCCACCTTACCTATTTCTATCGCTATAATGTTTGGCTACAGCTCCAAATATGTATGTGTCCGAAAATGTAGATAGTCAGTTAGATTTGCACATTAAACCTAACAGCCCATCCACATTGCAGTGACCTATAACATTTCTATTTGTAACAAGGCCTCGGTTATTGCTTTAAAAAGGAGAAGATTGTCAATACGTTACTCTTTTTTTGTATGTGTGTAACGCGATTACTTGATCAATAGCCCTTTATGTATTAAATGCAAGGTAATAAGTGCATTGTTACATTTTTGATTTAATGACTTTATAAGCATTATCATTAAAAAGTATTATCAACAACAATACTTGCAAAGTGCTTAAATCAAAAAATGAAACATTACACATACTGTCTTGCATTTGACACACACAAACAAATCTATTAATGACAACGATACGAGGGTCAAACTGAAAGTTCTTAGAAAATCAAAAACTAAGCATTCTAGCAAGTTATTAGTTTTAT